>PPOO01000951.1:431078-443559 GCA_003708545.1 Maudiozyma turicensis
AACCACACCACATATGTCCACCTTCCTCAGATAGGATCTCACCACTAAGACCAGAACCACAACCAATATCCAGAATAAAACTGTTGTCCGGGATATTCAAAAGTTCTAGCGCACGTAATGTCATCTTAACCTGAATATGTTGAACTCTGGTGGAGTCTGTATATTTCTTGGATTCAGAATCATTATAGAAGATTTCTGGTGGGGCTAATTCTTCTGGACGTGACATCTTTCTATGGAAATGGTTTAACGTATATGTATTGGGGTTATATCGTCTCCTATATGTCAATGGTTGTTCCTCTATAGAGTTAGCTCATCGATAAATCATTTATGTTTTTATTGATGAAATTTTTCACTTTTGATTTTATTTTCTTTTTCCGGCAAGATGGGTACTTCTTTCTCCGCGTGTGTGAGAGCCGATCATCGCATAAAGGCTTCCATAATCTTACAACGAGTACGTAGTTTTGCTTAGACTAACAAATGTGACAACCATTACATTATCTTATCCTACTACAAACTAGACCTCAAACCAGTAATTGAATTCAAATTTAACCAGAGTATAAAATCCTTCTTTCTTTGTTGAAAAATAACCCATAAAAGTACAATATTAAACAACGATAATCTCTTGTTACAAAGACGTCTGCTGAAAGACCTAAGAGTATGAACTGATTTTATTCAATTCTTTGACTAATCATCAAGATTTGTTCGAGAACGCTAATAATACCGCACTTATTTCTGAAAGAAGCTACTATATCTCTCATACTTGTCTATTTTTCAATTAATGTTTGTGAAGTTGAGGATGCTGCACTTTAAACGAGATCTCAACAAAAGAGGAATCCAGTATCGCTTGGCTTTAAAAATGCCGAAGAAACACTAATCGTTTAGACTAGAATACAAATCCCATAATAATTCAATATTTTATTGTTTACAACAGGGACATGAAAAGAACTTTAAAGTAAAGCTCAAATTCTGTTTCTTTAACTAATAATGCGATTATAGAATTCTGTACATGTACCCCGCAACTAATACTATCTGCAGGGATCTTGAACTTCATTGTTAGACATTTCAGGACACTGATAAAATATTAGGATGTAATCCTATTTTATTTATACATTGAAGGGCACAGAGAGTCCATTTATCGATTCAGGTGGTGTATGTCAGCAATAACAACACCCATTCTTATATATTTATTACTCGATCGAATATCTGGCGTCGGTAATTTCATTTCTGATCAGAGTATCAACAAAACAAAGAAAGATGTTTCACATTTTAACAGCACCATTAACTTAAATAGCAGAAGTCAATAAAGGTTTGTGACATTTTGGTGTCCCGTCCAGTCTCCGATTACCGAGGACAACCGTTCCTATGGATGATTCTGGTACTTTGAACATAAACTTGGCAGTAAAAACGGTTTATAATCTGTTCCGAATACTTTCGGCTATTGGTTCCGTTATTGAACTAATCCGCGGCTTTTCAGTAAGCAAGCAAAATATTTGAGTAATGTGCGAAGACATTGCCGAAGAAACAAGTGACAATATTTTTTGGGGGTCACCAAGCTTAACAAAACAACGTCAAGGGAAACTTAGGCACACTGAAAAATTTCTGAAACGTATATCCATTTCCCATTGCTTGCCTTTTTCACTATATTTATGTAATTTTATTATTCCTAATATAAGTAAAAAGTTACACGTAGAAGAAAATTTCATTGTAACTGTTAAGAAAGGAGATCATTTTTTTCTTATTCAGTTCACACAGTGAAAAATATAAATAAACGAAAGACAGATAGTTAAAGCTTCATTCAAGCAGATTTAATTTCTTTTCATCAATCTATTTAAATAACATTTATTTCACTGAAATTAAATATATATTGGTACTCCTTTAGCAATGACTGATAGAGATTTATTGAAGGACGAAGAATTTATTGAGATTCAAAAATTGAATTCGGTAGAAAGTGATCATCGTCGCCATTCAATTGTATACGATAAAATAATGACAGCAAAGGAACCACAACTCAAGAATCCTACCGATGAAATTAATAAGATCAATGAACATTTACTTGTAAGAAACAACGAGAAACACAACGATTTAAGGAAAATTATTAGTCATCAAACTGAGGAGGATACAAAATTATTACATAATGATGAGTTTCTGAAAAGATATTTGAAGAATTTACATATAGCTGAAAAACGTAGATATCGTAATGAATCCATCGTATCTTTCTTTTCAGATGTTGATTTCGATAACAGACCTTCCATTTTTGATGGTGCAATCAATGAACCATATTTATCATCATTTAATGGACCAGTCTTGGAGAAACAAATTAAAGCATTTGAAAAATCAAAGAAAGAATTAAAAAGGGAAAAGAATTTAGAGAAACAGCTAGGTATAAACACAGACAATGACAGACACGAGGCGAATGGGGAATCAAAATCTGTTATATCAAGTACCGTAGACACCGAAACTCCTTCTATGTCAACATCTGCTAGTACAACTGATTTAACAGCTAATTCTTCAACTTACAATTATCAAAGAACTCAAACAAAATATATCTTGAATTTTTCCGGTTTATACGTCATGTTCTGGATGATCCTGGGTTTGATTATCTTGAAGGGTTTAATAGATTATAAATCAGAACATGGTGACTTCAGAAACTTTGAAATATTAAATATCTTCGTCACTAAGAAAATGGAAGTTTTCAAATTAGATTTTTCTATGTATGTTGCTTCATACGCTGTTGTATTAATTCAATGGTTAGTTAAGAAAAATATTATCCAATGGAAAAATACAGGTATATGGCTTGCATCACTTTATGAATTTTTCTTCATGACATTCTTTTATTATGCAATTTTATGTCTTGTTGATTTACATTGGATCTCAAGAATTTACTTATTTCTACATTCTGTCGTGTTCTTAATGAAGATGCACTCTTACTCTTTCTTCAACGGTTACTTATGGTGCATTACAAAAGAATTATCTTACTCTACTAAGGCATTGGCCAAATATAAGGATACTGCAAGTGAAAATATTATTCAAGTGCTAGAAAGAAGTAGAGACTTCTGTCAGTTTGAATTGAGTACTCAAACAGTATCCACCGAAAGCGAAAAGAATTTCCCAGACAACATTACTGTTGGCAATTATTTCATGTTTACGATGTTCCCAGCTGTCGTCTATCAATTTGAATATCCAAGAACACAAAAGATCAGATGGGGTTATGTTCTTGAGAAGATATGTGCTATATTCGGTACTATTTTTATTTTGATTGTTGTTGCCCAATTGTTTATGTTACCACCTATAGAACGTGCATTGAAATTTAGAATTCACAAATGGGCTAACGGTACTGAAAGAACAGTCGAGTGGTTCTACTTGGTTGCCGAAATTGATCCAGGTCTAACTGTTATCTATATGTTATGTTTCTATCTGATTTGGGATGCAATTTTGAATTGTTTTGCGGAATTGACCAGATTTGCTGATAGATACTTCTATGGTGATTGGTGAAATTGTGTTTCCTGGTCAGAATTCGCTAGAATTTGGAATGTACCTGTTCACAAATTCTTAGTTAGACACGTTTACCACGCATCAATGAACAACTGGAAACTAAATAGAGTTCAAGCTACTATGTTTACATTCATATTAAGTTCAATCTTCCATGAACTAGCAATGATCATTATTTGGAAAAGATTAAGAGGTTACTTGTTTCTTTTCCAAATGTCTCAATTACCAATGGCATATGTCTCTACTACTATTCTAAAGGATAAAGCAGTCTTCAACAATGTTTTATTCTGGTGTGGTGTCTGTTCTGGACCTGCTGTCATCATTGCATTATACACCATGTTTTAAGAGTATTTGAAGAACATTTATCACTTCATATTTTTTTTTATATTTCGAATATTATAAATTGTATATAATTTTGTTTTTAATGTATAACGTCGTGACGATCTAATATTTCTCTTTGTAGGTGCCCTTCTTTGCTGGTAAAAGGGATTTTGAATTTCCCAACTCTGCGAATTTTCCCGATGAGCTTTCTGAAAATTTAACATGAAAATTTATACTCACATACATCTTGCTTATATTAATTATACAATTAGAAGCAGCTTGAATTTGCAAGGTGAAGGAGTACTCAAAAGCTATAAAATAAGCAACTTACCTTTAAGTATTCTAATAATGAATATTTGGATTGCAGCAAGTGACGGTAGAGGTGATCTAGTAGAGAAATTTATCTCTGAAAATCCAAATATAACGGCAAACACACCTGATCCAAATGGTTATACAGCTATGCATGCTGCTGCTGCATATGGCCACATTGACTTATTGCGTCGTCTAACTAAGGAATTTAGTGGTGATATCAATATTAAGGATAGTGATGGGGATACACCGCTTCATCATACTGAGGATATAAATACAGCAAAGTGTTTAATAGAAGACCTAGGTTGTGATTTTAATATTGTCAATAGCGAGGGAAAGACCGCACTACAAGTTGCTGAAGAAGATCAAGAATTCCCAGAATTAATTCAATATCTAAGAGAGAAATCTGGTGTTCCAGTTGAACAGGATAGTTTAGGCATTGATTCGAATATGATGGCTGAATTTAAAAACAATCTACGTTACACTTTAGAGAATGATCAAGATGAGAACCTGGATCCAGAATCATTGGCAAACAAGAAGAGATTAGAACAAATTATTCAAGGTGACAATGCAGAAGAAGAATTGGAAGTATATATCAGGGATTTAGTTAGATCCAAAATGATGGGCGGTGCCGAACAAGAGGCCCCACAGGATGGTCGTGACGCTAAGCGTAGAAAGTAGAACCGGCTCGTGATCAAATAATATTAAAGCTAAATCGAATTTGTATAATATATAATCCCAAATAGCATCATAAGGTACGTTAATGTAGTTCTACACCTCCAATTTATATGGCAGATCTATAAAATTTTGGGAAGTTCAGGGTAATCTGCAGAATAATTTTTCACTTCGCTCGGTGTTGAGCACCATATGTAAAATTTGAGGGAACGAAAGTTGAAATGATTTTTGCAGGAACAAACGGCAACTGAAGTGATAATAATTATTGTCAGTCCCATACGTAGTTTCGTAAACCTTCATCAATTGACAGAATAATTCGAAAAGATATAAAGGATATCGTACCACAAAAGGGGTTATTGTTACACCTTTTCCCTTTATTATCCCCAACAGCACTCTGTCGGCTTTGTCATACAATACAAGATGAACAACTCTACAAATTCCACCACAGTGTTTGCACCATTCTTTAAATTTATGAATAGTTTAAACGCAAATTATACATCTATCCCATACGAAGAGAAGCTTGAATTGAGTGTCTTACAAAGAGTTAGATTATATAACTGGTCGTTTGAATTATTTTTCATTGGTGTTATAGTCTTTATCACCGTTATTTACAAGTTCGGTACAACAGCAAATGTTAATCGTGCTGATAAGTTATTCGATTCAGTACATACATTATTAAGAGATGAATTGAAATTTGCTCGTGTTGGTTTCACTGCCGCTGCTGGTGAGACAAGATTATACATGGATCAACATATGCATACTTGGCTAACAAGTTTCTCGACTGGTCGTTCGTGTATCGAAGGTGTCAATGTTAATTTACATCTTTTCCCACGTAACAATCCATTATCAATGTTCCTAGAAAATGTTATGGGCTGGTATTTCCCAATTCTAGCATTGGATACCGATACTGAATTCTGTGAAATCGAAGTTAAACCAAATGGTGTTTATGTGGGCAGTGAAAATGCCAATGTTAACAGTAACAGCAATGAAATTCTAAATAACTTCAAATTTATTACTTCGATTGTTAACAAGAGAGTCATGAACCAATCTCGCCACGATAACTATTACTTAGCTTTAACCCATACTATTGAAGGTGACGATATACCAAATGAATACGTTTACATGTCTGAAATGAATCAATTAAATGGTTTTATTACTACTTACTGTAAGAAGGATGTTTTAGCTAACTTATTACGTCAATCTGTTGATTTCTTAGAGTTTATCAGTTTCACTGATATTCCTGCCGATAAGCCAACTAATGCTTCCATTTGGAACGCCTCTAAGAAGGTTCGCTGTGTTATTCGTACCCATGTTCCAACCAATGACAAACAAAGATTATTATTGAATCAGTTGATTTCCTTAGTCGTTGAAATCTATGATAACTTCACCCGTACTTTAGTTCAAAAGAATGAACAATCTTTCATCACTGGTGATATGCTAAAGAAGACGAATAACTTACGTACTTCCGAATTAGCCAAGATCACAAAGATTGCCAAGGAAGCTGCCTTAGAGAAAGAAAAGGAGGAAAAGAAGGAAATTGAAAAGGAAAAGAGACGCAACTTAAAGAAGACTGGTGAACAAGATAGGATTGACCAAAAGATGAAGGAAAAGAGAGAAAGACGCCAAAGAAACAAACAGAAGGTTAGAATGTAATGATATTGCATGTCTTTTTCACATTCTTTTCTGACTACAATCATATATATATATACACACATGGTTATCAATATACTTATATAACATTTTAATATATAATTAATAAATGGTTTCATATGTAAATTATATTGTATCTGTTCAGTTGTTGACGTCGACTTGGCATATTAACATCAGGCTAAAAAAAATGGTTGTGTTCATTTTTCCTTCGCGGGAACTAGGAACTGAACAAAAAAATAGAAAAACAAAAACTGGAACACAGCATGATACTCGAATTAAATTAGTAAACAAGAAAACAGAACACGAACAGTTGAAAGGAATCAGACAAAACATTACTCGTAAAAGGATATTTAAGTTCTTAATTTATACTCTATTACGTTATTCTCAATTACAGAAAGTATCTAAAGTCTAATTTCCCCCAGAGAAGACCTGTTGAGTTGTTAAAATGACCAAAGCCGGTGTTAGCAAAGCTAACAGTAAATCTCAAGCAAATTCTAATTCTAAGAATGCCAACAAAGTTGCAACTGCTGTAGCTAATGGCAATGTCAATGTCAGCGTGCAACGTACAAACCCAATGCCAACTAACCACCCTACAGATGCGTATGTTCCATCGCATTTAGTGAACTTGATTCCCGAATTAGATTCATATCAACAATTATTGGAAGCTGAAAAAAAATTGGATGTATACCTAGCTAGAAAGAAGATTGATATTTTCCAAAGTATTTCACAATGGAACAATTCAAAACAAGCTCATAGAGACTTCTCCCATGAAGATAAAGATCACAATAAGTATCTACGTATTTATATTTCAAACATTGCAGAAAATCAACCATGGCAAGACGCATCTCAGGATCTAAGTAATGGTACATGGACAATGAGAATAGAAGGTAGATTATTAGATTTGCAAACAGCTGAGGATGCAAATAGACCAAAATTCAGTTCATATATTCAAGATATTGCAGTTGATTTTAAAAGACCTGGAAAGAAGACTACATCCGAAAAGAAGGATAATGACAAGAATCAAAATAAATCCAATGATATATCAAGTAACATCGATGTTTCTAATACAATCAGTTTGCCATTGAAATTAGACGATGATGGTGACTCTAGTAGTAACTCTGAATCGACTGAAAACAAGAAGATTATTGAAGCAGATGCAAAGAACCAAATATATGATGCAGTAGAATGGCATTTTGATGAAAAGAATCCAGTTGATTTTGATGGGTTAGATATCAAGAGACCTGGTACCGAAAATGTCGAATGTACTGTTACAATTCAACTAAAGGGATTCACTGGTGACAACTTAGAGTACTCTCCAGATTTAGCTTTATTAATCGGTAAAGCTGAAGGTTCTTTACACGAAGCAATTTACTCTATCTATAAATATATTCTTTTGAACAATTTATTAGTTGATGCTGACAAATCTGAAAATGGCAACCACGGTAATAATAATAATAACAATAATATAACAAATGGTGAAAAAGTATATGTAAAATTTGATGAATTTTTATCGAGATTGCTACCAGAAAATGCAAATAAGGATCCATTCTCTACTGATATTGAAAGTACGGACAATGAAGATAATCAAGATGGTGAACATCAAACAAAGGAAAAAAAGGAAAAAACTGTTAAACTGTCTGAGTTACCAAGTCTTGTGAATGCACATATTGCACCAATTAAACCAATTGTTGCCGAATACACAATCAGAGCGGATAAAGCTACTACCTATGGTGAATTAGTATTTGATGTAGAAGTACCAGATCTTAAACAATTACAAAATCCTCAAGGCTTACATCCAAATGAATTATCTACTGAAGGTATGAAACTATTATCTGAATTAGATGTTTTATCTAATCAATTACAACCAAGATTAGATGATTTACAGAAACAAGAGAACAATTTACAACTACAATTAAATGCAACTGCTGATAAATATTATTTCTTCAAGAAGATTGCAACAAATCCTGTTCCAGCTCTTCAAGAATATATGACATCATCTGCCAATGCATTAAAAGTGCTCTCCGGTGATGAAGGTTTTAATGAGGATACTGTAAGAAGAGCTCAATTCTACAAAGACAATGAGGATATATTATTTGAGAATTTAGGTGTTCTTCTAGCAAATGGAAGATTGTAATTGTGTTATTCTGCCAAATATATATAACTTGTATACATCTGTGTAATAATAATAATAATAATACTAAAATGAAATTCATGAAAGGATAGGAAGTGTACACGCCTCACGCAATCAGTAACAAATGTTAGATCAAGTGACTATTCATTCATAGTTGTTACTCCTGGACAATATATCAACATTTCCCATGAAAGTAGTCTTACCCTTCTTCATGACACCGATACCGCTATCTACCAAATTAGTCTTCCCTTTCACTTATAGATGCACCTAAATTGATGGAATCTTGATTGAACAGCAGGGAAATTCGAGTAGCAGGTTACGCACGCACTGCACGGTAAGTCTGTTCACAACTTCCTCCTTCTCTTCGGCAACCCGCGCCCAGTCAGACGACACAACACAACACAATAGAACGGAAAGCGACGTGGAAATTTTCAAAGATGCGAAGAAAGAAGAAAAATTTTCCGTCGGTTTTTCTCTCTGACATAGACAGGAGGGCAGAAAATCTCGGCAGAACCCGTTAATGGTGAATTCATGCCTAGCTTCTCTCAGATTACTCACACATTTTTGTATTATTGAACAAAAAATGATCACAGTATGCAATAATATACCAATGACGACTCTTTCGGTAAACATCGATTAATTATATATATATATATTTTAATGTAATTGTTCACTATTTTATCTAGTTTAGTGTTTTTGAACCTCACGACTAAAGACTAGCTCTAGCTAAGAGATAATATATCCGCTACAAGATGCCTTCTCCTTCTCAAGTTTACAGATCTACCAGATCTTCCAGCAATGAAACTAAATCCTTTGAAGAAGCTGTTATTCAAGGTCTAGCTACCGACGGTGGTCTATTCATTCCTCCAACTATTCCTCAAGTCTCTGAAGAAACTCTATTCAACAAATGGTCCAAGCTTTCATTCCAAGAACTTGCCTTTGAAATCATGAGACTATATGTAGATCCAAAGGAAATTCCAGATGCTGACTTAAAGACTTTAATCAACAACTCTTACTCCACCTTCCGTTCCAATGATGTTACCCCATTAGCCAAGAATGTTACCGGTGATAAAGAAAACTTACACATTCTAGAATTATTCCATGGTCCAACTTATGCCTTTAAAGATGTTGCCTTACAATTCGTTGGTAATTTATTCGAATATTTCTTACAAAGAACTAACAAGGGTCTTCCAGAGGATCAAAAGAAGAAGATTACCGTTGTCGGTGCTACTTCCGGTGATACTGGTTCCGCTGCCATCTACGGTCTAAGAGGTAAGAAGGATGTCTCGGTCTTCATTCTATATCCAACTGGTAGAATCTCTCCAATTCAAGAAGAACAAATGACTACTGTCCCAGATAAGAACGTTCAGACTTTATCTGTTAAGGGTACCTTCGACAACTGTCAGGATATCGTAAAGGCTATCTTCGGTGACAAGGATTTCAATTCCAAACATAATGTCGGTGCTGTTAACTCCATTAACTGGGCTAGAATCTTAGCTCAAATTACTTACTACTTCTACTCTTATTTCAAAGCTACTGGCGGTAAGAAGGATAAAGTTAAGTTTGTTGTTCCAAGTGGTAACTTCGGTGATATCCTTGCCGGTTACTTCGCCAAGAAGATGGGTCTACCTGTTAAAAAATTAGTCATTGCCACTAACGCTAATGATATCTTAGACAGATTCCTAAAATCCGGTACTTATGAAAGATCTGATGAAGTTGCTGCTACATATTCTCCAGCTATGGATATTTTAATCTCTTCTAACTTCGAAAGATTACTATGGTACTTAGCTAGAGAATACATTGCTAATGGTGATGATCTAAAGGCGGGTGAAACCATCAACAACTGGTTTAACCAATTAAAGACTGAAGGTAAATTCCAAGTTAACCAAACCGTCATAAATGGTGCTCTAAATGATTTTGCCTCAGAAAGAGTATCTAATGAACAAACTTTAGAAACTATTAAGAAAGTCTACGAAATCTCTGAAAATCCAAAACATTACATCATTGACCCACATACCGCTGTTGGTGTATGCGCCACGGAAAGATTAATCAGTGCTGATAACGACAGTTCTATTAACTATATTACTTTGTCTACTGCTCATCCAGCTAAGTTTGCTGATGCCGTTAACAATGCTTTATCTTCATTCCCTGATTATTCATTCGATAAGGATGTTCTTCCAGCCGAATTGAAGAAATTGTCTACTTTAGAAAAGAGATTAAAATTCGTTGAAAAACCAGATGTTACTCTAGTTAAGGCCGCGATTGAAGAAGAATTAGCTAAGATGGATCTATAAATGATATAGAACACAGGAAAAGGAAAAACAAGAATATATATATATAGTTTGAAAAAAATGTATATTATGCCATTATGCTTGCATAGGTAGTTTATAAAATGTATAAACTTCAAAATGAATGAAGAAATACAAATACGTAATTAAAAACAAAATAGTTGTAAGGAATCTATGAAATTGGAGCAGGATAGTTCATGCCTCTTCGGTTTTCTTTGGAAGTAATTGAATCTCACCATTCTTGTCAATATCAACTTCATACCCTGCTTGAGATAAAGTATCATCATCTGCTGCCTTCTTAGCTTCTAAACTGGCAACAAATTTTTGATTCTCTGAATTATTTTCTAATAGAAATTTAACACATACAATACTTCTTTCCTTAATGAATGGATCATCATCATCAATGACACAGTTGGATAAAATTAACTCTAGACCATGTTTCAATCTGATTTCATCCTGGATATCCTTCTTCTTATAACATAAATTTCCTAGAATTTCAATAATTAGAAGTTTAGATTCTGGGAAATTAGTTGCCATTATAGAAAAGTTTTGATAATCAACTCTACTGTTGATCTTGGTATTATCAGTAATTTTATTGCCCAATGAATCAGCTGTCTTGAAGTTTTCAATACTACCGGTTTTATCCTTAACAAAGTTGATCCTAATTAAATTCTTCTGGAATATACCCAATAAATCAATTAACTTGTCGAGTCCCTTGTAAGACATAATATATTTTTGAACATGTTCGTATCTTGAAAAAGATGACATAATATCCAATGTGCTAGAAATATTCTGATGTAAATTTTTAGCAGCAATTATATCATCTGTACCTTTCTCAAAATACTCCTTGATTCTAACCGCTGTCTTATCAAATATTTCAAAGCACCATGTCATGATACCAGTTAATTCATACTTGTCCCATGTCTCTATACTTGTACTTACCACTTGCCCGATTCTTAGGAAATTCGTAAACTTCTCGTAATCAGTTTCTTCCAGACTCAATAGATATGGTGAAAATGATTCATTTGTAACAATTTTGCGAAAACATCTGATAAATATAAGATCGATATTACTCATCTCTTTGTCATCATTTGTTTCTTCTACTTTATTAGAAGGGTTTTTATCGTTGATTACAAAATAATCAAAAAGATGAGAGTGTGTTTGCATAACATTTGTCATTAAGAAATCATACAATATTGAATCCTTTAAATCATGTCTAAAGAAATAATACAAGAAATCGTCACTTTGTAACATGTTTTCAAAATAGAGCAGGTATGGGAATATTACTTCCATTTTGGTATCCGGATGTTGAACTGGATATGACAGAAATACCATTAATTGATCTATCATTGTTTTATCAAATACAACAGATACCTTTGATATGTTATGTAAGACCGTTAGCGCAGTAGTATACAATGAAGTCTCCATGTCAATGTTGGATATTTTATGCTGTGAAAGTTCTAAAAATATTCTCAATATTTTATTCTGAATTAGTAATTGTTGTGGTGTTTCTTGATTTGATACAGATAGGTTTCTTATAAGTATCATTACACCACGAAGGGTTCTCAGGTACCAAAAAGTCAGTTCATCATTATTCACATTTATTACATCGGATACT
>PPOO01000951.1:463408-474850 GCA_003708545.1 Maudiozyma turicensis
CGTTCCCCGACAATATGTGGTGTCACCGAAGTAAAATTTTTACTCCCGCCAGCAATAGGTGGAAGAATAACCGTCTCTTCTTTAACTGCTGGAGCAAGTACAGATTTGATAGATAATTCTGATGGTCTTCTATTCTCAATTGGAACCATTTGATTGCCATGGTTTAAAGCTTCAGTTGATAGAGTTTGATTGTTAACAGTTCCTATATTTTGAACCGTGGAAGCAGTAGCCATTGTAGAAGAAGTAACACCTTTAGAAGCAATATTTACAGCATATGGAACATGAGGGATTACAGCATGCGTACCAGAATAGTGTTGCACATTTGTGTCACTAACTGGTACATTAATTAATGGGGCTTGCTGTAATTGGGCAGCTGCAGTAGTACTGACTTTATTCCCTGATGATGATTGATACACAGTGTGTTGTGTTGGTGCAACTGCAGTACCCTGAGGAGCAGCAACTGTGGGCTCGGTATGATACTGATTAACAATATTTGGAATCTCTGTTGAAATATTAGGTGATGGTTGTTGACTTACATCTAGATTCGTGCTACCTTGTTGATAATTTAGTGGTGTCACAGTGACTTTACCATTTTGAGTATGTATTAAAGGTGGAATTGTAGGTTGCGATAAGTACTGTTGTCTTTCATAGAATGTGGTTGTTAGATTTTGATATTTACCTGCTAATCCATTCTTCAAGTTCGAAATATTATGATATAACATGTTGTATTGATTTTGGAAATTATCAGCTACGGCAGGTGTTGGGTTTTCGTGAACATTAATGGAATTTTGTAATGTAACAAAATTTTGTAAAATTGTTAACATTTGTAACATATCACTATTTAATGAATGAAACTGTTCTAGCATAGATTCATTAGACAAACTTAGTTTATTCTGTAAATTTGTTAAACCATTCAATTGTGATGAAGCTGGCAATGCCATCTGTTGAGTATTAGACAATAACCCATGAGGAATATTAGCATAAGAATTTTGTAAATTTGAAATATTATCATTAGAAGAATAAGGCGTAAATGAAGAATGTGATCTTAACACGTTGATTTGTTCAGCGGATAAATTAGGACTATTTTGTCTATGTGCATTATTTTCGATATCATATGAGAGGTTGCTATGAATTGATGAGCCATGTGTTCTTGAAAGTCCCGAATGACCTCCTATTAAATTAACTTTTTTTCTATGTGCGTTAGAATTATTACGTGAACTTGATCTTCTTTTAATCAATTTAAGAGACTCTCTGTCACCTCTTTTAAATATACCTGCACTGTGCTTAAATTCCCATATCTTAATTGTAGATGGATCACCGTCACTTGACTCGGCAAATTTTTCTTTCTCCTTTTCACTCATTGTACTATTAGATTCATTTAAGTTAGTCACTTTATGGAAACCATATATGTTTAATTGCCTAACGAAACTTGTTATATTGGTATGTTTGAAATATTTGGCTAAAGCTTTACTGAATTTTTCATTTGGCTTAATGAAGAAAGATTTACCGTTTTCTGACCACCAAATCAAATGCTTTAATTCTTTGTTTTCCAGGATGTCATACAATTTATGAATAAACACTATATTTTGTGAAGATTTACCGTGATTGATTTTCTTACCTGACGTTGATGTTGAATGCTTATCTAATGTCATTGAAGTTGCGCTGGAATCGCGACTTACGCATTCATCATGATCGTGATCATCATGGTGATCGTGGTCATGTTCGTAATCATGATCTTCATCGTGGTCATGATCATGCTCTTCTTCGTGGTCATGGTGATATTCAAGCACTGGTGAGTCTATGTTATTATGTGACTTATAATGAAGTTTAATCTCGTGATTATGATTTAAATGATGCGTTCTTGTAATATTTTTATTAAATTCATTTGTATGACTTGCTATACTTCCTATTGAGTTTGAACTTTCACCAGAATGTATATTATTGGCTGGATGAGAATTGGGATAATTTGCCTTAGTATCTGGACCTTCAGCAGGTATAGCTGTCGGAGAGCTCATTATTTCAGTTTTGCCTGTTATCCTAACTTCCAATTCTATTACTTTAATGTGGATAATGATACAATGTAGAAGTTCGGGTGTCTTTTAGTTAAGATCTTGCTTAATATGTCAAAAAAATAGAATTACGAAAATATCGATTAGGTATTGTTTTAATATTAACAAAAAAAGAAAGAAAATAATAATAATAATAGCAGGTAACTTTCGTATTTTCTCTTAGTAATAAATTTCCTTGTTATATAAAGGTAAATCTGAAAAGATTATGTGATACTTTTTTTAAGGATTTACAAAAGTTTCCCTTTTTCAGAACTTTCTTGTGAACTTTCTTCTTTAATTTATTATATTCCCTTTCTAAAATACGATGTTCTCTTAAATCCGAGAGATGAGATTTGAACGTCGGGAAAAGTTACACAATATAATGTGACACTGAAATGCCAGCACTTTGCTTCAAAATTGGAACCAAAAAAAATGAAATTTTTCACTAACAAACAAAGAGACAGCGAGACTCAAATTTAATTATTTAGGAATTTGCGGAAAATTTAGAAGCGAAAAAAACCAAATTTTCGTTAAGTAAAATAACAAAAAATGAATCACCCACACACAATTGAATAGAGAAGGATGATACACAGCTAGAATCACAGAACAGTTATTAGTAAGAAAATGATATTCTTATTATCTTTGATGTTTATTATTGTAAATTCAGACACAAAAAGAAACAACTGTTAGTTAATGAATGATATAAACTTTTTGATAAATAGGGTAAATTTCATTCAAGTTCAAAATGTAACGAAGTAACAATATTTCTGAAAAGGATAATATTATTATCTAACTTCTGTTGTTATTTTTGTTGTATTTCAGAAGCTATTATATAATATTTTGTTTTCTAGTTTTCTTTTTAAAAATGGGAACTGATGTGTTTAATAATCTTTCTTTTGTCAATTTCTAATTGTCGATCTTACTTTTATTTTTGTTGGTCTCTGTTATGTTTTTGCTGTCACTGAATTTTACTTGTTTAGATCAATGGAATTGCAAGGTAAAATAGAAACAGTAACCGTTTCTTTTTAGAGTACAACGAGATAAATATTCAAAAATATGATAAATAACAGAGAGAAGACAGGAATTGTCGTTCTGTTAACCTCTGTGTATATACGTATATCTTTACTTTCCCAAACAATGTAATTGCGTCAATTACCAATATTTTTAATACTACAGGTGTAGATATGAAGTTCAAAGAGTAATTTGATTTTGAAAGTAGTAGTTCGGTTATTCTTTATCAGAGAAAATGGAGGCTTTTAAGAAAATGAAAGTTAAGAAGAAAAAGAAAACTGCAATTTTATAATTGACTAAACAAATTTCCAGAGAAGTTTGTTTAAGTCAAAGGAAAGGAAACTTCGTGAAGCAGCGAGTAAGAAATAAATGTTTGACATAATTTGGTATATATCATATATCCCACTTTAGTAGGTGTTAAGTTAAGTTTAAGCCATGTTATTGTTTTTTTTTTTGCATTTGGCATGCTAATGAATTCAGTATACAAGCTAACTATTTTTTTTCTTTCTTTCTTTCTTTCTTTCTTTCTTTGCCTTTGCTGATGGCTTCTGCACTTCGGTTATCAAAGAAAACCTTAAAACCATCAATTGCTACGTAATTTTATTTTATCTAAATAGAAAAGAATATTTCGAATTATAAGTATGATATAATTAAATTAGGTTTACATTTTGCATTTATTTAACATTGTTAGTTTCTTTCTTGTTAACTGAAACTAACGTACTACGTATGGCCATCTTGTATGTGTGTTATTTATTGTTCTTTGTTATATATTATCTCCACGTTTTATAAAGAGAAATTATCATTATGTTTCAATTTATACTGCATATCATGCTTTTTCCCGCACCTCAGGGTATTACTTCTTTAGTAACCTTCAACCTATTTCTTTTTTTTGTTGGGAAACTAAGAAAAAGAAACAGGAATATCGATTTTCGATATAAGGGATCCATATCAAAACTCCAGATAATTAAGTGTTGCTCTCCAAGATTTCTCTGTGTGTACTGTTAATACTTTATTTAAAAAGTTATTCGATTTTTAATTTTATTTGTTAGAGAATTTTATGTGTAATTCTATTTTTGCTTTCTTCTAAGATTTCTATTGTACTGAAACTGTTAGACATTTCCTACCTCTTTTTCTTCTTTCCATGGAATTACTATTAAGAAATGTTATGGTAGGGCTACTACAAGGTTCTTACTTCCGGAAAATTTCGATCGAACTTAACAAAAATGTGCGACTACAATACAAATTCAGTGCAATCTTATAACTCACATTTTATACAATGGTTTTACCAGAAGATTGTAAATGTAGAAGACGGAGAATTTCTTTTTCTCATTTTTTACTTCAATCATTTGTGCATATAATTTTTAAACAAGAAATAAGGTTCGTCTTGTTTGGTTATCTGGAAGGAATTTCCATGGGAACAACATAAATCAATAAAGTTTCTCACCAAACTTTAAATCGTGACCCTCCATGGTTTTCGTTATATTTATCTATTCCAAATTCTCTGTGTCAAAATAATGATGTGTACTGTCATTCGTAGAACAATTTACCTGCAACGGTGCAACGGAATTTTGACATTAAAAAAAGATGAAAAAATAGAGATATTCTAACCTGATATTAATTGTGCGTTATATTCTTCTATAAATAAAGCATCTAGGAAATACTCTGTTTTCACTTTTATGTTGAAGAAAAATCAAATAAAAAAACCAAAAATCGATTCACAAAAATAGGCAAAAAGCTGATAAAATAAAATCAAAAACGAGACACTTAGTTTTGCTGACAAGTATCATATGCATACCATTGTAACCGAAAATGCCGCGATCCAAAATACGTAATTTGAAGAAAGGATTTTGTAAGATTGTATAGCAAATTATTTCCTGATAAAATTTATTTATCAGATATCTCACCACTTAATCAACATTTGGAATTTCTCGAGTATATATGATGAACATCAGGAAATAGAAGCTCTATAACAAATCTGAAACAGTTCGTCAGACAGTGTGTGACTTCGGCTCTGATTGAACGGTGCTATTTTTCTCTACTGGACCATTGTTTCTCAAAAAAAAATCCGCTTCTGTCACACATTTGACGAGATAAAATTATGTTAACCATTTGTCATAAAAGGTAATAGCAACTTTATCGGTTGTGAGGTTCAATGTTAAGGCAGCGGGAAATTTAGAATTGATATGCAGGACAACCGAACATTTGTATGGGAAGAGTCGGCAATTTTCGGAAATATTCGGAGCCGAACAAGTCTTGAATCAAATAACATCGGGGGAACATAGAGAGATATGTTCCGAAAATATCAGTGCAAAAACGCACGGAACAAAATAAAACAAATTAGAATACGGACCGAAAAAAATTAACTGATACACAACCGCAGCTATTCGAATAAAACAAAATTGAAAAAAACGATTTATACCTAAGGTTAAGTTCAAGAAAATATGCTGTTATAGCGTATTGTCTATCAACCGGAAGAACTTGTGGTTCTCTTCTTCGCAATTGAACAATTATTCTCTTATCTTCATTTTATTGCTTTCCGGAGCATTTTGCGTAAGGGATATTATTCCAAATTTAAATGCGTTAATGGAAATAAAAACTGGAGATTCGAATGTGTCTATTCCTCTGCCACTCTGCTCGGTTTTTTTTAAATATTCTTGATTAAACGCTAACGTCACATTATATTTTGGCAAAACTGCATTCATATGTAAGTTTAAGACGTTTTTGTTACTGAGAGAAGGGCTCCTTTAAATAATTAATTAACTACGGGGGAAAAGTATTTGAACGGATAAACTCTTCGTACAATGTATTGTCTGTAATTAACTTCTCTATTTAATTCTTAAGAGACTGTGCGCATAGAAATTGCGAAAACATTCTCTGCGTGCACATTTTTATCAGTTTCCACGAAGGATAATCCAACAAAGGCATACAATCAAAATTCAGAACCCTATTGAAGTCACCCAACTGCAAATAGGGTTATGTATATGTCATCTCGGACGAACTCTGCATTATAGATTTTCAAACTATCCTACCCGTTTTCAATTATGTTATCCTTGATCATAAAATTGTTACTATGGGGTGTGTGTGGCGCTTCTAAGGTGGTGCACTATAAGTTCCTGTCTAAATATCATAAATAAGTGGCAGTAATTTAAATCAATACAATTTTGCAGACGTCAAGGTTATATTGTTTCTCTTAAGAAGTAATCTAAGAAAGTTTATTAGTACCACTAACAAAGGATACTCGGTTAAGAATATAAATATAGATAGGTAAATCAAGAAAGACATTTAACTGGGTTTGATCTACAATTTAGTGTCAATTAATTCCAAATTGAAGCAAACAAACTTGCAGAAAAAAGACAGAAATATTTTATAAGATCACAATGTCAGATAAATGGGATGTTACGTCTTTGATAGAAATGGGAATAGACCATGATGTAGCTATGGATGCAATGAGAAGAGTAAATGGTAATTTAGAAGATGCAGTGAATTTTATCTTTTCTAATGAATTACCAGCTCATTTAGTAAACAATAATGATAACAATGATTCGGTACCAATTGATCTAGGTTCTGTGCACTTACCACATACATCTTCGCATAGTACTAGTAATAATACTGACAATAATAATAATGCTGACAGTAATCACAGTGATGATGTATACACTACATCAGACCCAGATTTAGATATGACTGGACACCCTCTAAATACCTTACATTTACAACAAACAGGATTAACAGCACAACAACCATTAGAGACGGATTACGTGTTATCGTCGTCCTCATCTTCAACATCTATTTTGTCAAGGACTAATGAAAATTTTAATAGAGATAACGATGTCAATTCATATGATGATAATATCGAAGAATCGATGGATAACTTAAATGACGAACAGCAACCTCCCTCATATAGTGTCATGCAACACTCTATACATAAGACAGAAGTTAGTGATCCGACAATCTTAACTCCGTTACCTGTGAATTCGACTATGGAAAATTATTTAGCATTATACGCTTTAGCAATGGCATATTATGCTCCGAGTTTATTTCTTTCACCAGATTTTAAAAATTTAAACTACAATGAGGAATGGTATAAAGGTAATTCCTTGGTAGAGCCGTTGTATAAGTTAAATTTCTTAAGCGATCATCCAGAGAACACTGTGAATGCTCCATCAGAAACATTAGCGAATCCTCCACATTCAAGAAAAACTGAGATAAAAGAATCATCTAAGATTGAAAATCCATCCTATACTCAACCAGAGACCCTGTGGCAATTGCAAAGATTAATAGCTGCGTGCGACTCCAAATTTTCTGAAAGAGCATTCATCTCAGCGAAAGTAATCACAAAGTCATTTGATTCGAATGTCGTTAAAAAATTAGCTGAAGGTGAACATGTTCATGAAGTGTTGCCAGTATTTATAAAATCGCTGATTACTGATTTAGAATTGTGTCCGAATGCAGATTTGGATAAGATTAACGAAGCATTTGTCTCTACGGCAATTTACAAACCTTCTAAGGATGGTCCTTTTGAAGAAACATATTTGACATTGTTCCATTTCTTACCAGAAGAATACGATTCTACTTTGTATAGGATGTTCAATGTCTTATTATACCCTGAGGAAAGTTCGGATGATTTAAGTGATAGTGAAGATGAAGATGAAGATGATCAACGTGACAGTTCATTAAAAACAATCTCACCTATATTTACAGTTTTATTGAGTGAAATGGATGAAACAACTAATGAGAATATGGCCTATAAAGATGGTATTGATATTCCATTTGAATTCTACCCACAGTTGTATACCAAAGATTGTAAGGATCAATTAATTAAGCATATTATTGAGAAAAGAAATACAGCACATTTCGAATTAAGAAGTATTCTGAACGACTTGAATAAATTGAAAAGTTATCAAGGTAAAGATATATTTATGTTTTTAAACAGTACGTTAGAATATTTACAACAGGATGAAAAAATGACAAATGAGAAAAGTAAACAAATCCTATCAATAATATCACAAATTGAAACTATAAAGACACAAATGAATGAAAAGAAAGAAACGAAGAAGGAACAATATAAAGAAATTTCTCAAAAGTTACACCATGAATGGAATCTAACCTATCCAGAGAAGCATATCATTAACACGGCAAAGCAATTAAATTTGATTGACTATCCATATTTATTGAGCATGGTTGTGATTTCTCCATTTTTATATTTCTTGAGGGATAGAAATGATAAGAATAAATGGACTCAAGTAAAATGTAATAAATTAGGAAGCGATTTCCAATTAACAAATTCTATTGCCGAGGAACAACTAATGGAATATATTAAAGATCATACTAAGAATCCTAATGAAACTCCGATTATGTTTACTTATGTTAAAGAAGATTTCTATGATGAGCAACAAGCATCATTAGCAAAAACTTTTGAAAAAAATGAAGGTTGCCAACAGTTTCATAAGGCAGATCAATTATATCTATTGAGTACGAAATAGATGTTCAAAACCTCATGTAATAGAAATCAGGAATAAAGGAAAATCAAGATGCAATGGGGTTTCCTATATATATTCTATAGATGCAGAAACAAACACAAGACAATGAATGATATTATTTTACAAAGTTTGTAAGTTATATACAGCGACCAAAAAGAGTTTCGTTATGTATGAGCCGTTTACAAAGCTATGAAGTCGATAGTTACTTTCAAGAATTACCCCATTCGATAACGTAATACCAGAGCCATATCTCTTCTACTTTACATTGTTACTATTTTGAAAAGAAAAGGGAAAAAGAACACCTTGGATCTTTGCTACGGTAAATATAGAAATATAATAGAACTCCTCTAAACGTAGAATGAAACGATGAAACGTAAGATCTTACTTAAATACTAATGTATATTGTAGTATATTTATATATATATATGTGTGTTTTAAAAATATAAACAAAATACTTACAATTTGTTAATAACAGCTTCAGTGAAGGAAGAGGTAGTAGCACTACCACCTAAGTCACCGGTTCTATTTTCCGCACTTGAGGCAATTGTAGACAAAACAGCGTCTTGAATCTTATCAGCATGGGAGTTTAGACCCATGTGGTTCAACATCATGACAGAAGATAATAATAGAGCAGTTGGGTTAGCCATGTTCTTACCAGCAATATCTGGAGCAGAACCGTGAACGGCTTCAAAGATAGAGATCTTGTTACCAATGTTAGCAGATGGCGTTAAACCTAGAGAACCAGCACTTAGACCAGAATTCAAGTCAGATAAGATATCACCGTATAAGTTTGGACAAACAGAAACAGCGTCAGAATAAGAAGCTGGGTTTGTAACAACATTTAGAACCTTGTTATCTATTAGTTGTTCTTCCAGTTTGATATCTGGATATTCGGCAGCTAATTTCTTGGCGACATCAACGAATAAACCATCAGACAATCTTTGGATAGTGGACTTATGAACAACAATAACTCTTGGTCTACCAATTGCTCTAGCATATTCAAAAGCATATCTGATGACTCTCTCAGAGGCATCTCTTGTAATTAATTTAATAGATTGGACAACACCTGGGGTAACAACATGCTCAATACCAGAATATTCACCTTCAGTGTTTTCTCTGATTAAGACTAAGTCAACATCAGAGTATGTAGTCTTGAAACCAGCAACAGATTTAGCAGGACGGACATTAGCGAATAAACCAAAAGTTTTTCTAAGGGTTAAATTCAAAGATCTGTGACCTTTACCAATTGGTGTAGCTAGAGGACCCTTTAATGCCACTAAATTTTTGCTAATGGATTGGACAGCTTTATCTGGAATAGTAGTTAAACCGTTAACGAAAATTGGGGAAACATCACAAAATTCCCAGTTAATTGGGACATCAGCAGCCTTGAAAATTTGTTTAACAGATTGTGAAATTTCTGGACCGATACCATCACCTTCAATAAATGAAACATTATATTTGCCTGTAGCTGGATCAGGTTTACCAGTAAATCTACCGATAGAAGGTTGTGGGTGTGCAGAACTAGACATTAATCTAACAGCAACACCGTTTCTTAAAGTTGGAACTCTTAATACTCTTTGCATTTTTGAAATGTAATATAAATAATTATAATTTTCTGGAATATAGAAAAAAAAGGTGGGATAAGGGAAGTTTTAAATATGTTTTAATAACTTCAAAGAAATTTTGAATATATAAATAATAATATGTCAAAAAAAACTAATTGTTAAATCTCCTTTCAGGTAACTATTGGATGAAATAAAAAGTAATGATTGGATGAAAATCTAAATTATTTCTTTACGGTTATCACGAAAAATGGGAAGGATATGTTCGATGAATGATTCAACTGTCAAATTTTTTATCTTATAGTGTTGGTCAATTTGGAAGATTGGATGATCTACGTTATTGATTAGAATCTAGAATAAAATAAACTGGAGTTTTAAAATAAAGGTGGGATAAAAACAGGAATTAAGAATATCTTCTTTATTTATTTTTTGTTGTCGTGGGATAATATACTTTTAAAGAACGTTGTTTAATAACAGTGTAGTTTATGTAGTATAACTTGATTGCGTCTTGAAATTGTCGGATAAAAGGACTTTCTTTATATTTGATGGAAAAGAGAAGTTAATAGTTGATTGTAAAATGTTTCTAGAATAAACAAATCTGATTGGTTATAGTAAGAGTCGGACTAAAGGACGTGGAAAAAAACGAAAACATTACGAAAAATATAAATAATAGAAGATGATTAGACGAGAAAGAAAAACATAATAAAACGTAAATTTAAAGCTGTTTTCTTTGTACATATATATATAAAGATCGCTATCTTTCAAGACTATATATCGTGTAAAAGGTTACTACAGTTCATTACTTCTGATGTTGATTCGACCATCACTACATTTTTGTAATTATATTTAATCATTTCTGACCTTGTTTTTTTTCTTTTTCTTTTCGCTTTTGTAATTACCATAGAAGATATTTTTTACTTATTAAGAAACCATTGAACAATATAACACAGTGCACACCAATTTCAAAATCATTTTTGAACAGGGTACATGTTAATGTTCTTGATTTCTTCTCGTTTTTCTTGTTTTTATTTTACTTTTAAAAAGGCAATAAAGTTTGCTTGTGTGATATTCTTGTGCGATTCATGAGACCATTTCTTGAATTTTGGCACAAAAATTATTGATATTTAACTAAAATCACGTACAAGTATCAAAAGGGAGTGACTACCGTTATTAATTCGAGGGGATAACGAAATATGGAAATTTATAAAGCGACGCATTAATTGGTCACAGTTCGTCCGAGAATTCGGATATCCAAGCAGTGATGAGATTTAAATTGCTGCAGCCAATTCTCTATACCTACCGCACGGCGATTTATCTCTATTCTAAAAAACTGGGAATATA
>PPOO01000951.1:474870-528013 GCA_003708545.1 Maudiozyma turicensis
GGAATATACAAAATAGAACGCTTCATTTATTTCTCTGTTAAAGAAATTACCAACCGAAATATCGGGAAACTAAATCAATGCCTACGCTTCTGCGCAATTATTGTTCCTCCTTCTCGAAATTTAATTGGTGGAATATCAATAATACGTACCCTAGGGTATTGATATAGGGCTTTGGTTTTTACTAGGTCTTTGTAAATCCGATTAATAGCACGGTTTTATAACGTCATCAAATCCATACCACGAATTCAAAAATAAGTTTAACTAATGGTCATAAAGATGTTTTCCCCTGTATTTAATTATATATATTAATTATTTATCTTTTTTATTTAATAGTATTATTACAATATTCATGCAAGTAGCTCGCATTATAACGTGCTATAATTAATTGTCCAATGCAAACATATAATTTCAATGTTGTTCCATTTTGCCTAGCGTTATACCCTTAGGTCATGGTGTGTATCCATCCATCTTAAAGATGAGAAGAAAATGTTTTTTTGATTAGCGGCTTGTTAACTGTTTCGACAGTCTCGGGGGATGCATCAACAGATAAATAAGTACTAGCAAGAATGTCAAAATGCTCCACCAAAAAGTGTAACGTATACCTGGCTAGTTTATTTGATTGTAAGTCTGTGGAAAACTCTAAATGGGACAATAGTGAAGGTTGAAATACAATTGAAATGTTTTCACATGTCATTAAGTTTTTCAAGGATCGTTTTTGAATCATATTTAATAGATCTAGAACATAGATTAGTAATTCTCTGTTAGCTTCCGGTAACTGATGCATTAATACATGATATCTTTGCAGTAATGGATAAAGGGTATCGTTATTAATAGATGGTGTTATTGTGTTTAAAGATGCATCAGAGTCGTGATTCGTAATAGCGTCATAATGATCAATCATCTCTGGAAATTCTTTCATGCAGTAAATAAAATCATCAAATTGATTATATGGTACAACGGGTTCAGTTAATCTATTCAAATAAACTTTAAACAATGATGCGAATTCGTGAATACCGTATTCTTGGCTTTTACTGTTAGCATCATATGCGAAATCTAAACCGTAGAATGGTTCGTGATCAAAATAGTTATTAATTAAAATATCGATTTTTTTCTTGTTGCCTGATTGTCTAAAGATTCCAGGAGTATCTAAACCATATTGTTTAATGAATAAACCACATTTAGCGATCACCACCGGGACATAACCAAATCGTTTACCACTAGATGTATTTGACATTACTATTTCACATTTAGCAACGGCCATTGATTTAGCTAATGAGGTATCAAATACTGGAGTTTTATTTTTGTTGTTACCACCCGCGAAAAATTTAGTAATATCATGACTTTCATTTTTCTTATACGTAAAATGTGCTATGGATTGTTTCTTATTATTGCTGTTTTTAACACTACCATTAGAATGGGAATGATGATGAGAGGGTGGCAGATCTGCAAACCAATTTTTAATAGTGTTAGTCTTCGATGGAGACACAGGTATTTCGATTGAAGTAGGTATACTTCTTGGCATATTAGCAGACTGTGTAGAATTATCGGATAGACTTCTATCTAACGACGGTATCATATTATTGTTATTATTACTGGAATTTGAATCTTGTACTGGTAAATTATCTACCACATTTACATCATTAGTATTATGGTGTTTCTTATTAAATTGTCTTAGAAATCCACTCATTTTTGTTAGGTTATTATGATTTACTAAAATTTCAATTTTAATTGATGTTACTTTATTGGGTTATATTGTCCTATTTTGGATAAAAATCTCAGTTACTGAATATCGAAAAGGTAAAAAATGAGTTGAAAATGCGTTTTCTATGCGCGTTTTGTTAGGTAACGAAAAGACAAAATTAATCGATGAGGATAATAAATTTGTTTTGTGTACCGAAGTAGATTAAAATAGAAAAAACTTAATGAACGAAATGGAACTGTGAAAAAAATAGATATAAATATACAATACTATTTGTTGTTATCTTATCGAATGTAGAACAATAAAAGGAAGTAGAATGTTGCGTCACTTTATTGTTGATTGATTGTATTATTTGAATATCTAATAATAAATAAGTGGGCCTCTTTTATCTTTAATGTATATATGACTCTCTCAAAGCTTTGAATCCTTGCAGCTATTAGAAATGTTAATACAAAAGGAATTCTAGTTGGAAATCGGGAATGTTAAATTAGTATTCTTAAAATGGGAAAACTCGTTTACCAGCAATGTATACTCAATATGAACAATAAAAGAAAAAAGGAATGAGACGATTTCTTCTTTGTAAGTTTACACCGGGTTTTAAGTTGTTTGCAGAGGTAATACTTTTGATCAATCAAATGAGATGATAAATAATATGGGGTGAACAATTTAAATTTCTTTGAAGTTTCCTTGTAAAACGTATAGGTATATTATATGTTAGTTTCGTTGCGGTGATGGGCTACTGTTTTCCTACTGAATGTGGAGTAAAAAAATATATTAAAATGTTGTCGTTTATATATGTGATTAATCAATTTTCCTAATATTGATGATAAATTAATGATACGGAAGAATGTGTGAAGTTTCTCTATGTTATATTTATTTCCTTTTGTATATATGAACTAAGAAAAGGGTAGTAATCAGATATTGATTCTAAGTCGCCAGCTTGTATAATATTAATATTTAAATTCTTTTAACTTCTTTGTATAGTTTCACTTACCTTATTGAGTAAAATATACTAATCCAATTTATTTGTTATTCTTTATATTCGTATATTATTTATATATATATATTGTTTGTTTGTAACTTTATATCCATAACAGCAAAAAAGGAGAAAAAAGGATAAGTAAAAGAAATAAAAAGTAAAATTGCTTATGTGTAATTATATTTGGAAGACATCTAATTTCTATATAAATGGATTTAATGTATTAATCAGGTTTCCCCGTTTGGTACATAGCCCCCTCTAATTATAACCCAGGACGGTAACACGTAAGGTAATTAAATTTAACATAAATTATTTCTTAATTTCCTTTAATATCCTTTCAGTAAAACTGATTTACAAATTTGTCCTTAAGCAGACAAGAGGAGATGCATAAGGGTTCTACAAATTTCTCAAACCATTTCTTGAATATACAAACTGTCGTACATATCAATAATAATTTTCTGAGAAAAAGGAATTATTATGGTATCAATCCCTTTCTTTGGCCCTTGATGGGTTTTCCCTGGTTTCGCTGAGATAAATTAATGTTGAATAAGACAACTCTTTCTGTTTGTTCTTTATTGACAGACAGCCAGTGCATTCAAAGAAAAAATAAGTGGTTGTGATTGTGAATCTAGAACAAAATAATTGTCCCTTTTCCAATTTACAATTTACTTACTGTGAACTCAGGAAGAAAAAAGATCAAAATACTAAAATTATCTTTCATAGTTCTTCCCATTATTATTATTAAATAGATGTAATTATCGAACACTTTCTCACCTAAGAAAAATTTTGAGAACACTACGGTAAATTTAGCGCGGGGAAGACATTAGAAATGGCTGGGCCAAGAAAAATACGTATCTTTCGACCGCTCCCATTCTTCTACCTTTCACTTCACATATTTAAAATATTCACCATATAAATTGCGCAGCCTTACTCCGGCTTGCATCCCCGGGTTTATTCCTGATTCAATGTCAGTGAAAATGGCTTGTGAATAACAGATTCTCTGTGAAGGAAGGGGGAGGCGGTAATATGCGGGACATATCATTTTAAAAATTTCACCTCCGCTATTTTCTTCTTTCCTCCCACGTCCTAGTAGATTATTTCCCCACGCTGGTGAATCCTCTTTGAGCAAGTGATGTGACCAATTTAAAGATTAATAGAATACATTTTGGGTACTAATATAAGTTAAGTATGTGCTTCAGGGTACGTCAAGAGAAAAATAACAATTCTTGAATATATTCAATAGAAGAAATGAGTTTATAGAGTAAAATCAAAATTAGAAGTACTTAAAAGAACGAAAAATATAATTGTTTAAACGTCCTGTAACATATTACCAGAAAGCCGGTGCCGAACTTAATAGTTATGTGTATTGAGTTTCCACTATATATTCACCTGGTTTAGCTAAATGGATGTCGATACATACTTAGATGTTACTTTGCCTTGTTTACTTTATCCTGTTTACTTTGACTTGTTTCCAAAATGCCCTCATATCAAAGATGAGAATCTAATTTTAGAAGTCATAACTTTCTCTGCAAGCGAAAAGAGACAAATAGGTAAATAGAAAAACTAATATAACCATAAAACTCATTCCGCGGGTTTACATCGGATGGAAATATTCCCTCCCCCCCTTACTAACTTCTTGAATATAAAATATAATAAATGGCTACACTATATTTTGGTTTCAATTAGTTTATCGTAACCAAAATATATGATGGTATTTTGAAGTGGACAGATTATCATAACAATGACACACAGTATATGGGGCAGGCAGGGGTTAAAATCTCGTCAAGTAATCAATACTTCCAATCGAAGCTTTTATTATTGAACTTTTATTATGTAAATTATGTAAGTATTAGACATAAGGGAGTTTTTCTCCCTCGACGCTGTTAATATGGGTGAAGAGTTATATTATATTCCTGTATACTTTCTCTTTTTGAAATATGCTGCTTTGGAAACAATTACTCATGTCAAGGTCCGCTATGATGAGATGTTGTACTTCCTTATATAGTTGTGATTTTGTTTGTTTGTTCATATGACAATTTATGCTCTTTCATAGATACCACTTGTTAGAATTAACTATTAAATGAATTTTTAAAATTATATTGTTTAAATGGGTATTGATTCATTGCACTCTGTAGAATATCATTACTATTAAAGTTATCGGTAACCTTCTTTCTCCGGATATTTCCGAAATTATTGTCCATGCTGAAATTATTCTTTAAACCACTTGAAAAAGTATCACTGTGATTATTTTTATGATTATTTTTACTGCCACTTCTGAATTTTTCATCAAAATCAAATTCTAATGAATCCAGATCACTATCACTATCACTATTTTCATTCAGTAATGATTTTATACTTTTTTATTGCTGTTAATAGTATTCTGATTTTGTCTGCTTTTATTACTACTGTTATTATTATTATTACGACTTGAATTATCATCTGTATAAGATAAATTCCAATTCATAAATCTTTTCTCGATCTTCTTGATATCATCTTCTTCTTTAGCTCTAACATTTAGTTCTTTACCTACAACGAGTCTCATTCTATAATTTTTATCATTATTATTATCCCAATATTCTAACCCTTGATGATTACTATCTGTAGTTTGATAATTTATGCAAAATTCTAAATTAATCGAATGTTTATCATAATCATAATTGATTAAATCAACTAATTTATTAATTTGGAACTCAAAGAAATCATAATTATTACCACTTCTTAAATAATTACCAGATATATCTGTACTATTTTTCCAATTATTTGTTGTATATCTTACTACAACAAATTTTTCAAAGAAAATATTCCTTACCGATACAATCCCTTTTAATACCCAATCCTGGGTTTGTTTTAAGAATTCTAAATGTAATTCTTGTAGATATAAATCATTTTTGGTGTGATTGAAAAAGTAATTAATTCTAACATCTTGTAAACCTTGTTCATAATCAAAGATTGGGAAATTAAAATCGTAAAACCCATTATTTTCACTACTTTCCATCATCATCGAATTATTATTATCTTGGAATTCATCTTCTTCATAATATTCTTGACTATTAATTCTACCTAATGGTTTAGTCTTATCAAAATTGACTTTACCTGTATCATATGAATTTTCATCACTAATAATTCTTGGTCTATCATCTAATTGATATAATTTAATTGGTAATTTTTCATCAAAATGTACACTTTTACTTCTAACATGTTTCTTTTTGGTTCGACGATTAAAAGTTGGTGTAGGTTTGGATAAGATTGATTTAATCATAAATGGCATTGACATTGATCTTTTTATCCTAGATGCATGTGGTAGGTCAAAATCAGTATTATAATTTGGTCTCCTTATTGAATCTGTCGTTTTACTCATCATTCTTGTCTTATTAGCAAGTAGTTGATCTTCATTTATTTCATTAGTTCTATCATTCATATATTGTAGGGAGACGCCTCCTAACGACGTATCATCTATTTCTTTCATAATGTGAGCAATGTAAAGTATTTTTCTATCTTTTCTTTTAATAAGTGTGTTAAATCTTTTGGTGTATGTAACCTTGTTAAAATACTGTTCCAATTCGATATTTCAGTATCTCTTTTTTTTTTGTTTATCTAATTATATTGTTAAATAGCTCTAAAAAGAACAATGTGAATTGATCTTAATGTATGTACTTTTGGTTATAGATGGTTTACTTACTTTAAAGGGACAGTAAAATGTTAAATACCTTTGAAAAAATTTTTTTTCACAAACCGATCTTCATTTATATGACAATATCCCTTCCTTTAAAAACAAAAAAATAGGCAGTTATATTTCCACAACGTAAATAAATAACGAAAGTCTATTTATTTCTTTTCCTTTTGCTACGCTTAATAATCAAGTGCTCTGCAGGTCAGCTATTGTTATTAAATTATTTACGGTAAAAGAAAACACTATTCTTTTTAATTAATTTGCGAAAATTGTATAAAATTTTGCTAACATCTAGGTAAATTTCCTTTCATGTTTAAAAAAAGATGCACTCCGTATCTGTACGGCCTATCTATTTTGGATAAATTCATTTTGTTGGAAAGCCACCCAGCACGTCTGTCTATCTGGCTCCTTCTAATTCGAGTCCGTGGTCCGTCCACCTTCCTGTTTAGCTCTCCCGTCGCCGCCCCCCTTTCGAAACAAACAATAGAATAAAGGAAAACCGTACTATGCTCCGAGATGTTTGATATGGCAAGTCACTACGACAATTTCACTGCAGAAAAGGATGTGAGTTCTCTATGATGTGCCCTTTATTTTCTTTTTTTTCTTCTCTTGACCTATTTCTCAGACTAGAGCAGACAAGCAAAAACTGCATAAGCTCCGAAGGGGAGAAAATGCATGTTCCTGTTAAGATATACAGATATGTCTTTTCAACCCACGTCTTTTGATGGAAAAATAATGAGCAGTTAAAATTGCGCGATGTTAAGTGTAGAGACTTATTCAAGACTTGGGCGGTAAATTAATATTTCTTGTCCCCCGAATTTGTATACAGCCTCCAGAAATTATATGGAAGTGATAAGTGTTGCAAGTATTTTCCCCTTTTGAAAGAGAAGCATTTATTGATGGGTACTGCTAGATAAAGAAAAAAGGTTAGGACGTTGCTACCTAATACAGTCAGGCTTGTATCAATTTACGTTTGTTGAGGGGAAAGAGTAATTGAATTTAGGATCCTCGTTTAACTGAATTGGCTCGGATAAGGAATCCGCTTGGGTTATTGGAATACCGCGTAATTGTATAATCTCGTTATCAATTGCAATGGTTCTTGAATAATAGTGCTGCTGTCGTATATATTACAGTATATGGGATGACAGAAATTATACGTAGTATGGAAAGAAACAAAAAGAGAGAGAGAGAAAATGCCATACTATTGTAGATCAGTTTACTGAATTTTATGAAAATTTACGAATTAGCTGTAAAAGGGTCGAAAAATCGTTTAAAGATGCATTCCTTTTTTTTTCTGTCTTGTCAATTGTGGTCTTGGTACCCTTAAAGAAGTTCGGAATATTATACCTTTTGGAACGCCTGCTCATGAACGTTTTCTTCTTGTGTGGCTAACGAAAGTACTGAATATTATATATATGACTTCTGAAAAATCTGAAATCGAGATATATTCAATTTATATGATTGTATATGTTTTGAGTAAGTCCTCTTTGACCTGTTCATTTCAAGATATAGCAGAATTAAACAACTTAAGGCTCTCGGTTTAATTATCTCAGTTGTAGTTTTAAATCAATGATTTGTCGTTGAATGTATCTCTTTGATACCTGTCTTCATCGTTCTTTTGTTTACAGTCTGGGGAATTGTAATTTACATAACGAGGGGCTTCAACCTGCATAATACTCTGGATACTAACTTAGTTTGAAGAGCAGGCCCTCTCGCTCAAGTGAGCATCTCTGTTTGATGTTTTATTATTCCGTTATGTGTAAGTCTGGGGGAGTATGTTTAAGTCAAAACAGGTATAAACAAGTCTCATGCGGTTAGCAAAAATAAGGGGACTTCGGTTCTCTACTATATTACTCCGTTATTCTCTTGCAAAAATATATATTCTGGAAGCGTCTGAAAAGAATATTATTTACTCGAGACTTTTTCTGTGAAGTACAGGAAAGACGGACGAAGATGGAGCGCCTATGTTTGTTTTTTTCATATAACAAAGTTTCTCAAGATATACAACATTAAGGAGGGTCTGGTAGTTCCTGCGTCATTTGTTAATAAATCAAAGAGAATGTTGCTACGTGTCTCAGAATCCGGATTTAGGAGAAGCGTCCTTTTCAATTTTACATCAGCTTAGACAGTTTCGGCGGAATAGTCAAACAATATTAACTAGATGTTGTACAATAAAGTACACGGAATCAAATAATATATATGACCACCCGCGGAATCCAATCAAATGGACGAAGTCTTAATCTCTTCATCAATAACATTATGACTATGCAAATAGCTAGAACACGAGTGATTATGTCATCTTTAGCTTTCTAATTTCTTTAGTTATTTATTTTTTCTTTCTTTTCATTCGATCAATTACCCGTTTCATATTAGTATATCCACGCTATAATGTCAATTGTGAAAATATATTCAATATAATTTTACATGCTCATAATCATATATATATATTTATTTAATTAATGCGGATCATTTAACTACTATATTGAAATCGTAAGCTTGATCAGTCATCACTATTGTCATCTGTTCCATTTTCAAAATTGAACATTCTACAACAACCCATTTCATCACCACAAAAGAATTCAGAATCACCAATGGCGACACAAGTAATTGGAGAAACTTTGTTGGTTACTTGCTCATTATTGTTTTCCTCGTCATTGGTATTATTACTATTAGGTCTTAAATGATCATCTTTCTCTAATCGTCTACCTTGGAAAGTATGCATACATTTACCACTTTGTAAATCCCAAATCTTGATAGTACCATCATGAGATCCACTTATAATCCTGAAATTATCTGCTGCAATATCCCAAACACCCTCTACGTGGCCAAAATGAGTTCTTATACATTGACCTGTCTTAATATTCCATAATTTAATAGTGTTATCTAAAGAACATGACAATATATGTGTTGGATATGGAATATTTTCATCTAATTCGACATTCTGCGAATCCTCGGTAGTTTCCTGAGCTTCACCAGAATGATGACCAGTACAAGCATTACTATTCTTATCTGTAACTAGATTTTCTATATCTATTATAGTTAAAGGAATAACTTTTTGTACTTGTCCGACATGGCCACGGAAAATCTTTAAACAACTATTGGTTCGAATATCCCACATTCGAATTGTACCGTCATCGCTACAACTATAGCAACTAAAACTATTTGGGTGTAAACGTACGCAATTCACCCATTCTGTGTGACCTCTTAATGTATAACAAGTTCGTGTCTCGATGTGCCATACTTTAACAGTTTTATCTGCACTACCTGATACAATAATTTTCTTAAATGAATCAATACTCATAACACTATCTGTATGACCCCTATATGTTGAAATACATTCACCTGTAACATAATTCCATATTCTTATTGTCTTATCTAATGAGCCTGTAATTAATTTTTGATCGTCAAAATACAATGCTTTAACACCATCCGAATGACCTTGTAATCTTCTTACTAATTTACCGCTATGTATATCCCAAATTGCTACCGTTGAATCATATGAACCTGTAAATAATAAACGATAGTTATGTTGTAAACTTAAAATACCGTCCATATGACCTTTGAAATCCTTAATGGTAAAATTACCTCTTCTCCAATTCAATTCAACCTTAAATCTATCTCTATAAATGACTTTCCATGGATTCTTAATTAATTGATCCTCTTTCTTTCTTTGACGGTTACGGAAATTATTCTTCATTTGCATTAGTGGTAAACCCCATCCACAATTTGGACATTTTCTATCAATATGTTGTTTGCACATATGATACCATATTCTATCATTATTAGCCAAACTATTCCATTTATGGCACACTAACATCGAATTGCAAAGAGATTGACAATCCAAATAACTTAATATTTTGGATGAAAGTTCTTTTGGAAGGATACTAATGAAATCAATTTTTAACATTTCTTGAACTTGGGTTGATACATAAGATAATTGAGGGAAGCATGATGATGCTAATAATCCGTCAAATATTAATTTTCTAATCTTATCATTTGATTTATTAAATTTCGAAATCATATGATGGATTTCAGATTGTTCTTGAATCGGGAGTTTGGATATTTGATAATTAATTTCTTTGACTTTTTTCAAATCTTGATTATAACATGCTGTATGTGTTGGTGAATTTTGTATCTCTGGATTATGTCTATAACAAAATTTGGTAAAATTAAATGCAGGTAATGATGGGGTATTTTGATGTGGACGAGAATTTATACCTATATCTTTTTGAGAAGAATCGTGTTCATTTGTCTTTAGAAGTTTTCGTACTGGTCCTTTACCGTTTGTGATACGACTGTTATCGTCTTGTTGTTCATTTTGATCTGGTTCATCTCTACTGTGTTTGCCTGTGTTGTTATAATTTCTTGGATTCATATCAGAACTACTAAGTGAATCCAAATTGCCATTATGATCCAATGACAAAAAGTTATCTGAACCCATATTGAATTTTTTGATATGTTCTATCCTTGCTATGTTTTTCAATGTAAGATCCTATTTCTTTGACTTATTTAATAAATGCAAAACGTAATGAATATGTCTTAAACCTAATATTATCCACTTCTATCCCTTTTCCTCTATATCGATTATGTAATATTCTCACCTGTTTATATTGTATGAAAAAATATGTGTAAATGGAATGATATTATAATATTATGTGTATTGTTTCGTTCAAATTATACCCTCTCTGTATATATAGGGTTGTTTACTTGTGTGAGTTATTATTAAATGTAATACCCTTGGAAAATAACTTAATAAGCTTATTAACTTTTCTTTGTTTCTATATATTTAATGATACCTTCCCTCTTCACTTAATTTTCTTGTATTTATTTTTTCTTGGTTATTTGGCTATAATTAAATTTTCTAAATTTTTCTACGGACGTATCTATTTTTTAAAGAACTTTTTGTATGCAAAATTGATATACATAAATTAGTAATAAGAGAAAAATGTGGCAAATAAAGTAGAAACAAGTAGGAATAATCTTTATAGTGTAAACGGAGTTATATATTGACTAATAAATATATAGGATCAGTTACATAAGAAAATCTTTGATTGTAACAGGAGTGAGTAAAATGTAAGGGATTGATTCTTGTATGCCCATAGCTACTAAGTAAGTTATATTACTCGTGACTTTGTTCAATTCATGGTGTATCGTGTTCAAGAATGATAATTATTTTTATTGGGGTTTATTTCAAGGTATTAAACAGTAAGGCTGAATACCAATCGCATTCCATCATGGCTATTGTTATAAAGGAACGAGCTGGAAGTGTAAGAGACAGAACCAATGTCGCTAATAACGAAATTGCCGTTCAAATTATAGAATTATTTTGGGAAAGGTAATAATAAATGTTATTTTAACAAGGTATTTTCTTGAAAATTAAAGATGTTTCAAAGGATAATCTTTTTGGAGTTGTATCCTCACCCCTCTAATGACTGATATTGATTTCAATACACTTGTCATCAATGAAATTTTATATATCAACCTATATGTAATTCACCCTTGTTGTTATGGTCAATTAGAAAATTTGTCTGCGATTATCATTCGCTATTAAATTAGAAAACTGTGTAAATAAATTCCTTTTGAAGACAAAGGCAAAATTGGAAAAAGAGAATGATTTATATTCCTCTGCGCACGTTTCTCTTGTGACCGTATGGCGTTGTTCAATTCAAAATTTTGAGATTTTCAGATGAAGATCATGTTTCTTTCTACGTATGGAGGGTCCATGTTTCTACGACTATTTTAGTAGGTTATTATGATCTTAGTATTGCAAATTTCATGTGATCACAGAAGAAAAAAGAATTTCCAAATCTTTTTTTTTTGAATTGTTACGTGAGAGATGCCCTCGTATAACACGATGATACCTTTGACACATTTTTTAATGACTAACTGCAGATATTTTAACAATATTCGGAATAGATATGAATGCTTGGTGAGTGGGATTGATAATATTTAATGGATTGAGGAGTACAGTTACAACTATTTATCGTATAGGTCAGGTATTTCATTCAACTGTACATATACATTCATACAGTTGTATTCGTTTACTGTTATGTACGTACATATGCCAAACTGGGTTGCTCTATGAGATCTTCAAAATCGGAGTCATGAAATATGAAAGGGGAGAGATAGTGGAATCTGGCATTTACTTCACTAAAACGGCTTTTCTTTTCGTGCCATTGGAAGAAGTGAAAGACAGTGTTGACCGCGTTTTTTTCAGCGGCTAAACTGTGATACAACTTGAATAATCAACCTGAAAAGCGTTATTGGAGGACATTAAGATTGTTTATATAACTGTTTCTTTCGATTTAGTTATTATTTGTTTTAAGGATAAAAACTTTTTGGTTGTTAGTGATAGGAGTAAGATTGGATGGCCCATAACCATCATTTCAGTATATATGTTTGCTTAGTGCATATTCTGCAAAGGCATTATTTGTTCGTCGCCACTTTAACGGTACCGTGTACAAAGTAGAAGGTACTTTCGGTTATTACAACTATAAGATAACTTGCTATTCGATAATAATTGACTGTTGATTACTAGATTTCTATACAGATTAAAAAGATTGTCAAGATATATCATATCCACGTGGGTAGACATAAATAAAAAAAATCCATGAGGAATCTTGGTCATCTATAGTATAGGTATGAAACTACAGTGCTTCCAAGTACAGTATCTATGCCCAGCAATCTGCATATACTGAAATAATATGACAAGATATAGATGCATGTTGAATCATTTGCAACCTAGGACCCTGAGATGAAAAAAGATAGAACTTTATAATTCTGTCAGTTAGTCAATGTGACTGAAGTAAACACCCTTTTAACCTAATCAAATCATCAGAGTATTCATGAAGTTGACTCGAATTCTTCTGTTCTGATAAATTGCCTGCAATTCAAAGTACTTTCTGGCACAAATACTGCTTATTACTTAAATCTTTAAGATTTTACTACTTGTTATTGTTGTTGCTGCATAAATAATGAAAAAAAATATTTGATTGTTTCTCTGGAATGCTTCGTCATTTTCTTCGTCATTTCAACTAAATCACCGGTACTTTGACATTCTTCAAATATTTTTTTTTTTTTTTTTAATTTTTTTCTAATACTATCTCCGGATTTTGTTAGTGGTTGCTTTTTTACTGGCTGTATATTTTGGTTGCTGCAAAAAACTTTACCAATAGATTCATTTTTAAGAGAAAACATAACTAAAGACTAACTGTTTATTTGACTGGGGTTGCTTTATAAAAACGTAACCGTCTATAAAAGTTTAAAAAATTACTGATAGTAAACTTTGTTCAGATCAAGTAAATATAAAGCAACATACTTTTTTGATTTGTTTATTTTAAGGTTTTATTTGATTTGCAGTAAAAACAGAAATACTCGCTCTTTTTAATACTTTAACAACATATTTGTATACCGTTCGATGACTATATTACAATGAAATTTGCAGATCAACTATCAGAATCTGTAATACCTGAATGGAAAGATAAGTATATCGATTATAAAATAGGTAAGAAAAGGTTGAAGTACCATTATGGTAACTTACCCAAGGATCCATTTTTAGCAAGACTTAATGATGAACAGCAACAACAATCGCGGGATGATAATGATAGTAGTCTAGCTACTATTGTAAGAGAAAATAGTGGATTGCAATTAAATACAAGAAACGATATCGAAAGTGATAATGATAATGATTTAGATAATTTATCTATTGAATCAACAAGATCCATTTCTGCAGCTTCCCATTTAGCAAAATTAAGGAAGAATAATTATTATAGTCGTTCTAATGATTCTGTTACTAGTTTGACTAGATCTTCTTCAACACCAATGATTCCAAATTTCATTACAGGAAATCCAAGAGATACTACTGCGAATATGATGCGTAGTGCAAGTAATAGTGGTGATACAGGAAGTAGTAGTGGAAGTGGAAGTGGAAACGGTAGAAGAGGTAACAGGCGTAATAGAAATAGAAATAATAACAATATGAACAATAACAATAATAGAAAGAATGTTAATGGTAAAAGAAATGCAAACAATCCAAAAAAGGGCAAGATCATTTATAGTAGGTTACAAAAACAAGCAGTTAAGGATTTTATTGAAGAATGGTTGATTGCGATTGAATTGACTAAATGTAATGACTTCTATATTTGGCTGTTAGAAGAATGTGGGACCAAATTCGGTGTATTGAAGACTCAGATGCATATGTATAAATTACAAAATGAAAATATTATCGATCCAACTAGTGATGATAATATGTCATTAAGATCAGGAATTGTCGATAATATTTCTACGTATGGATCTACTGTACAACAAATCCCAGATGACACCACAGCATTAGATCCTACCAATGAAAGTTTGATTGGTACTACCTCAAAATCGAAACCTAAAAGGCACTCACCTGGCATTCGATCAAATATTAAATATTTTCTGAAACAGAGAAACTTATTACCTTCTTGGCCTAAAAATACTTTCAAGCATAAGATTCTGGAAGAAAAAGAATTATCAAGGTCTGCTTCAGGCATGTCTTTAGCGTCATTGAATAATGGCGCTGACGATGACCGTAACTCGGCAATTAGATATGGTTCTCCAACTTTGAGCGAAATCTTAAATCCTGCAAAGGAAACTTTTGCATACGATTTATCAATGGTTTCTGATGAAATGACTTTACCAAGAGCTCAAAGGTTGCTGAATGAAGCTGTGTTGGAATTTTATCTTTTTTTACAATTGGTGAAAGCTTACAGGGATTTAAATGTTACTGGTTTCCGTAAAATTGTGAAGAAATTTGACAAAACTTTAGGTACTAACGAATTACCAAGATTTATGAAGTATGCTAGAGGCAACTACTCTCTATTCAAACATGTTAACAATAATGTTAAGTTAATGGCGCAACATATGAAAAAGACAAGTTCGTATCATATTCTAACTGATCTGGTTCCAAATAATCCTAAGGATGATCCTTTATTATGGTGGGAAACCAGAGCTAAGACATGGTATTGCACTGATCTAACAAATACTGTAAAAGATGGTAAAAGGAAGAGAGATAAATTAAAGAAGTTAAATATTGAATATACTTTGAATGAAAGTATGATTCGCCGTAATAACAGATCTACTCTGCAAATGACAACAGCTGGTCTGTTCATTGGTTTCTCCTTCTCAATTTTCGTATACACCTTATTCATGTCATTTACATCACCACCATTATCATATACCAGAAAGATTCTTTTCCCACTATGGGGTGGTTGGTATATGACATTAATCATGCTTGTCCTGTTTCAAGTCAACTGTTTCATATGGCATAGAGCTGGTATTAATTATAAATTTATTATGTTTGGTGAAGTAAAGACAAGAAGTGGTACACAAATGTATAACAACGATTTTGCTACCACTGGTATCTCTCTGAAATTGTATTATGTGTCATTTTTCGTTTTATTAACCTGTATTTGTGCATGGTTTAGTTTTAAATTACAGCAATTATCACCATGGAGTTTTATTGCAATGGCTTCAGTTTTTTTATTATTTTTCATGCCTCCACATTTGATTCCATACTGGGATAAAATTGTACAAACTAGAAATTGGCTTATTGTTACTTCAATTAGATTAGCATGTTCAGGTATTTTCCCAGTTGAATTTGGTGATTTCTTCTTAGGTGATATTGTTTGTTCATTAACCTATTCGATTGCAGATATTGCAATGTTTGCATGTATTTATTCCACTAATGAACAAGGTCTTTGTGGTTCTTCTCATTCTAAATCCATGGGTGTTCTATCATCCATTCCAAGTTATTGGAGATTGCTTCAATGTATTAGAAGATTCTTAGATTCAGGTGATTGGTTTCCTCATTTGATTAACGCGATTAAGTATAGTTTTGGTGTTGGCTATCAGGCTACCCTTTGTGCATATAGATTAGATCCTTTCAATGAACAGCGTAGAACTTATTTTATTATTGTATCCACAATGAACTCGGTATTGACTTCCATCTGGGATTTGATTATTGATTGGTCTCTATTCCAACCTTCCTACAAGAATTTATTTTTAAGAGATGATTTATACCTTGCTGGAAAGAGAAACTGGGAAGATGGTTCTTATAGCTCAAAGAGAAAGGCACTGTATTATGCAGCTATGATTTGGGATGTATTGATTAGATTCCAATGGGTTGTGTATGCAGTTGCACCACAAAGTATCCAACAAAGTGCCAAGACCTCGTTTGTTTTGGCATTAACTGAATTATTAAGAAGATTCGTCTGGGTAATTTTCCGTATCGAGAATGAACATGTCGCTAACGTTCATTTATTCAGAGTTACGGGCGATTCTCCATTACCATATCCAGTTCTATCAAGTAGTGACACTAGCAAGATTGTCCAACAGGCAAGAAAGACAAAATATCTATTACATAGACCAGGTAGTGATGAATCAGAACCTATCATACAAGGTTCTTCTACTGCACATGCAATGACAAATGTCAACCAAAGAATCAAACAACCATCCGCAGCATATCACACTTTGACAAGAAGAAACACTACGATATTTGGAACTATCTCGGATTCTATTCCTTGGGTTCATGCAACCGATTTCCAAGACCTGTTGCTACGCCATTAAATGATCCGTCAGATATACAACTGGCCAATGAAGATCATTCCCCATCTGATAGCGATACAGAATCCGAAGCAGGTGCATAGCGAAATTTGATTTCTACATGATCCTCCTAGCATTTATATAAACGTAAAAATTTATAATTAACGAACTATTTATTATTTGATACTTATGTTGTTCTTTTTTATATTTCTCAGTGTGGGTATGTTTGAACCTCACTTTTGAGAGAATATGCGAACATATACATAATTATATTGTTGTTCCGTTTATCTACGATTTTTTGTATGCAAATTATATGGGTAGTTGAACCTCATCGAAGGTCGAACAAACATCTTAGATTTCAGTCAGTTCATCATCTATGTTATTCAAATCAGGGGTTTACCTAGACAGCGGAAAATTCCTGAACCTTTGCATAACTTGGGGGGTGTAACCCTCTATATATGGATTTAGCAGCCCAGACAGGGAAAACAGAAATTAATAAAATAAACAGCAGTTCGCCCAGAAATCTTAACGTTTTCATGTATTCGAGGTCGAAGTATTCTTGTAGGAATGGTACTGATATGACATACAGTAAGAATGTTAACAGTTCTGTAATTGCCATTATCTTATTCCATGTATTTATTTCTAATGCAACCATGACTAATTCATTAAACACCAGCACAGTAAAACTGATTGCAACCATCTTTAGGAAGTATATTTCTTCAATACCAGTGAATGATTGTGAAAACCCTTGGATAACACAACCTTGATACAATGAAAGTGCACACCAAACAAAAAAAGTCTTATAGGAAAGGCTCTTTCCTTCTGTCAAATCTTTATATAGCTCAGGGTACATTTTAGTCAAAGATTCATCGATATCGTGGTCTAAAGTCAAGGAAAATACAGGGGCCATGGTATAACAGGTGGCATAACCGACCATTAGCCAACCTTGGTAGAGAGCAATTGGTTCAAACTTAGAACATATTGAAAATACGGCTTGACATACAGCAATAATTAGACCTCTGTGCATAACGAATTGAGCCAATTTCGCAGATCTCTTATACGAGTTTCTACCATGCCACAAAAGTAGTTCAGTTAAATGACAGAATTGAGTGATTGAGAAATCAGCAGCTAACGAGGCCTGTTTACCTTCCTTACCCACAATACCAACACCGACATCGGCACTTTGGATCATACTGACATCATTACCACCATCACCGATACAACACACTCTCTTACCGGTTAATTCACGGATAATAAGAGCAACATCAGCTTTCTGCTGTGGGGTACAACGGCAAGCAATAACTGTTGGGAGATAGATCGCAACATCAAAGAACTCCTCTCTATAATAGTGTAAGAACATACCGAGAGAATCACCATCGATCAGAAGACAGGCATTTCTGTTCACTTTTAAATATTCCAATTGGTTTAAAGCACCCTCCGGTTTCGTCAATTTTGTGATAACATGTACATACTGTCCTCTTGCAATCAATTTGGCACTAATAGAAACGCAACGAGCAGTCTCAACTTTATCACCAGTTAACATCCAAATTTTGATACCTGCATTTCTTAGAAGTTCAATGGATGATTTCACATCTTTTTGTAATTTATCTTCCACACCAGTCAAACCTTGCAACTCTAAATCATGTTCCAAGAATTTTGTAATTATTCTTGCCATTTCTGTATCACGGTTTAGCATGGACAAAGAGGCCTTTGAATAATCTTCTTTGAATTGCTCATAGATTTTTTTGGTCAATTTCTTTCTACCGATAACTAATGTTCTTAAACCTTCACGAGCCATGTTTCCTGTTTCTTCTTCTAACCAAACATTATTCTCAACAATCTTAGCCATAACAGTATCTGCACCTTTCTCAAAAAACCAATATTCATCAGTCTTCTCTTCGTACACAATAATACCCATACGTTTTGTATCTGAATTGAACGGAAACACTTGAAGAATTTGATATGTCATAGTCGTCCCAGTAGCTGTATGTAATAAGGTAATAGAATGACGATCTCTCTTAAATAGAGAAAGACCAACAGATTCTGTAAATTTAACGATAGCGATTTCGTCAGGAGAAGCGGCTTGATAGGGTATTTCATCATCTTCAAAAGTTGGTGTGACATTATGACAAATTGCTAATGTAACTATCATATCACGTACTCTAGTACCTATTTCATTTCCCTTTTTTGTCATATTAGTAGTTGGAGGATTCTTACCATTTGGACCCATTAATTCAGAAACATAATCAGTTACCATGTCCATAGATTCTGCACTAAAAGCAGACGAACCTAAATGGATCTTCTTAAGTTGCATGTCATTTTGGGTCAGCGTACCGGTCTTATCACTCAAAAGATATTCTATACGTCCTAAATCTTCAGGAATTGTACTTGTTCTAACAATTGTTTCAGAAATAGTATTATCATGCTCGATTTGATAGGCGTAAACTGACTTAGCCAAGTCAAGATTAACTCTTAAGGAGACAGGAATAATAGTTGAGAATAAAATAAGATAACGCATAATATCAACATACCAATCAGAGTTGTTGAAACCAGCGAAAACGACTAACAAAATAGATAAAATAAACACACAGGCGCATAATATTTTAGAAATACTGTTAATTTCCAATTCTAGTAACCCTGTCTTAACAGTAGGGGATGTAGTGTTCATTGCTTGTCTTGTATCCTTACCAGTATAAATAACGCACGCAATACAATGGCCTGTAGATGCCACTACCGTATTCGCCCACATTGTATTATCAACACTTAATGGAGATGATGAAGAGCCTTTATAGGTTAATTTCCCTAAGAATTTATTAATGTTTTTCTCAGGTGCGGATGCTGTTAAACTAATCTTATTTTGTAAATCTTCTTCTGCTACATTTTGAGTAAGTGGACAGGCGATTCTTAATTTCCAATCTGTTTCACCATCTAATTGGTCAGTTTTGATGAACGATTCCCCGGAAGGTTCACTGGACTGCAGTAATACTAAGTCAGCCGGTACCCTATCGCCTTTATTTAATTTGATAATGTCCCCAACCTTAAGTTCTTTACTTGGCACTAATGTCTGCTTACTTAACACTTGATACAATTCATTATTAGATTCTCTATCACGTCTTCTTCTCTGAATGTCGTCCATAGCTTCCTTTAACATAGTAACCGTTAATACAAATGCTAGTGGTACAATATACGATGATAAATAACCAATTCTTAAAGCTGGAATAGCTTGTGATAATGCAACCACTAAGAAGTACAGGTTATAAAAAAATTTAAATTGTTCATACAGTAATGTTGGTACAAACGTAACGGCATTATATTTAGCGTTAGATACCTCATTAGTTGGATATTTATACTTATCATAAACAGGTGTGGTATCTGGATATATTTCTCTTTCAGTTAGATTATCATTTAATGATATTGATGATTTGCTTTTACGTAGTCCCAGAGCTCCACCATTAAAAGCATTCTTAACTATTGAAACAAAGGAATCAAGCCCATTAGATCTTGGAATACTTTGGAATTTACGTGGATGGTCATTACTAGCTGGATGCGCATCATCACCGTCACTGCCTTCTATCAAAGGACGGCTATCTCTTTCTATTGATTTACCGTTATTCGAGCGATAGGAATCTGCTGCTCCCATTGAAGTCATCTCGAAGTTATCCAGGCTATCTGAAACCGAATTTCTACTTAAATTGTCCGTATTATTACTGATCTTCAGGTTATCTAATGCAGCGTCGAATGAGTTGTTGAATTGCAGGTCGAAAGAATCGAGACTATCTCTTCTATCTCGGTGCCCAAAAGTTGGATTATTATGAAATTTACTTGAGCTTTTTCCAGAACTAGGTAACATTTGTTCTCTTAATGGAGGAAAAAGATTAAAATAAATTTAAGTTTAAAAATAAAAGTATCAGATTACAATTTATCAGTTTATCGATTTACTATTATTTATATGTCTTTTTTCAACCTAGAGTCAGCTATAAGTATATATAGTATTAGCTTCCTATGTATTACTTTTTTGTCTTATTTTAATTAAGGTATTAAATGTCGGTAAACGATGGATTATGTTTCTTAGGAACTTTTCCACAAATATGTTTCAATTTTGAACAGTTCTTTATAGTATGCTATATTGAGATATCAATTTATTGATAATAATTGCTTTTGATGCAGGTATCTGCTATTGTCTTATATAAAAGAGTTTGATATTGTTTTATCTTATATGAAAAGTAATCTGACGTTTTCGTCCTTGTTGTCAGTTGTTGTTATTTTTCAAATGTTGTATAAATAAAATGAATAGGGTTCTATGATGAATAACAAAAAAAATGGAGATTAATTCGAGCTGTTGTATCAGAAATGCAATAGCACCTTAATGAATTCAATAAGGTAGGCACAGCATCGTGAACCTTCTTTTATTAGTTACATATATTACGTAGTTTAACTGATATTAATTAGGCGCAATCACAGGTCCAGTTTTCAGTTTCGGCTAAGCCCTTTGCGTCAAGAGGATCGGAAGAACTAATGTATATTCATTTTAGTAATATAGTGTAATGTCTGGGTTTACCCATATATAGGAACTAATAACATCCATATAATGATGACCGCCAATATCTTGCTTGAAAGGTATTCATATATGTAGTAAGTTGTTAATTGGAAAGCTGTTGGTCTATAAAGTACTATTTAAGTCTAATGTGTTTCTGAATCGCATGATTTGCGCGAATATATGCATCGTTAATGGAACATTATTGTAATGGATCATAAAACGAATGGTATAACTGCATAAGGAGCCACTTTCTCATTATTAAATTTTGTCTTATAGTATTTTTGTGTTTCCATTGCAGATATACCAAGGCTTGCAACTATCCATATTACAAGCCATAAGAATTCCATGTTGTAAGATAATAGAGTTGAGTATATCACTAGTTCATCTAGATAATGAGGCGACGAGATAAGCTTGAACATTCTTTTCTTTGGTATAGAGTACTTCACTAATTCAGACAAGACTTTATGGTTAAAAAATTGATCCCATGATGCAATGATAAAAATGACAAAAGAACCAACCTGTAACTGCTTCGATATGGCACCTTCTTTCAATTTAATGTTCGTTATTATATGCAGAACAGAATAGAACCATATTCCGACTACGTAATGAGCCCAATTCATTCTGGATTTACTTGTGTATTTACTCACATAAAGTGTCTCATATAGTCTTCTTAAAGAATGGAATAATATCAACCAGGGTAATGCGTAGCTTGAATATGTAATGCATGTGATAATGGATAGTATTGTTGACAGGATATAAAAGTGCGAAAACCAAGCCTTGGGTACCGTGAAATGTATAATCGTACCAAATAATTGTCTCAATTCTTTCTTAGATGCATGTTTGGCTTTCTCACTCCTAGTTACTAAAGTTTTACCATATTGCAGAAAATCTGGTAGAATGAACTCCGCTAACAGTAACGACAGAAGACCTACTAGGAAACTGAGCCTATAGAGGAAAGTTACATACGGGATAACTGTATCCAGTGTTGTGACCATATTAAGGGATGTGGATAATTGGATGGTATAAGTCATATACCGATGGATGCTCACCTCTTTTAAATATGTTAGACTACTTTTATTTAAGCTCATCGATTTCAGATCGTATACGTGTAGATAACTATTTGTAAACCAATATCGGGCACGAAGAGCTGAAAATTTCACACCATACAAAATAAAAAAGAATTAACATCGCCCTTCATAAGGCCGAATCTAATAATGACATATATTTATAATTTTTTTAATGTTTCATATAGATATTTAAAATGAGAATATTTATCGATATTTATGCCTTTTTTCAATAAGAAAAAGAGCTTATGTTATTTGTTTTTAGAAGATATTCCTGTGTGATACCATTCTTTCGTTATTATTATGACTATTGTACAATGCTATGTTAAAATGAAGAAATTACAGGTTGGCTTAACGACCAGTATATTTCTTTTCTAGTGGTCTTAAAATATTATATACGATGAATGCCCAAGAACCACCCATTTCGAAACCAATATCACCACCGTGAGGGCCAATTAGAACACCAATTTGGCCTGTCCAATAGGTTTGTGACATACCCAATGCAACACCGAACGCACCTGCAATTAAAGCAGTTGTACCAGCGATACCAATTGGTAGTCTTGATGGAGTATCCCAGTCTGCGATATTATAACCACCAAAACCCTTTCTATAGAAGAAATGTTCAGAAGCAGAGATTGCAATATAAATAGCTAGATAATAGCCAATAGAATCCATAAAACTTTGCATGAAAGTTTCAAAATAGTAACATGCAGGAATACCAATACCTAAAGTGAAAGCATTACCGGCCATTGTCCAAGCGACTCTTGGTACTTTTGATAATGGTTTCCATAAAGCTTGGACAGATAGAGAAATCGTATACATATTTGGAATATTGTTAGCAACAGTAGACATGGCTAGTAAAACACAACAGAATTGACCAAACCCATGTAATGAGTTTGGAACTAAAATAGCATAAGTGACACCACCAATGGCATTCTTATCGTAGTAAGCTTTCCATTCTGGATCATTTAAGGCTGCGGCACCTGCAGCGGCACCAATAAACATAGTGAAATATAATGGTAATAATAAACCGATCATTAATGAAAAGAACATTTTAAATTTATTAGTATCTCTTGGCATGTAAACGGTGTAATCGGCGGCATAAGTTGTCCAACCGGCAGCAAAACCGAAGACAGTGGTACCAAATGATAACACACCTGCAGCGGTAGCTGGACCACCACCCCATGGGCCATTAGTAAATTTACCTGAAATTTTCAATCTTGCGATAATGACTAAAAACACAGCAAAATTTGGAACCCATGACCATTTTTCATACATGTGAATAACATTGTAACCGAAAAATGTGACTAAGACTGTACAACCAACAATGATTAAACAACCTGCCCATAGAGGGCATTCATGTGGAGCGTTAACCATGTTTAATAATTGTGCAGAGGCCACTGTATTGACAATACCCCAACCAATACATGCAATGATATTAATGACACAGAAGATTCTTGCCGTTACGTTACCGATTAGGAATCTTGAAAGAATCATTTGTCTCAAACCGAATTCTGAACCAAATACGGAGAAGAATGCGACCCAAAATGCACCAAAGATATTGAAGAAGATAATGACCAAACATGATGTACCGAAATTTAAACCATAAACCATTGGACCCAACCCACCTAATGCATATGCTGCAATAACCATATTTGCAGAAAACTACATCTTCATCCATTTTGCTATTACCTACCACAGAACCTCTATGGTTTAAATGCGAATCACTATCACTCATCATTCAAATATTGGTAATATACTATAATTTATTTGTGACTTAGTAAGCTTGGAGGTATTTTAATAGGTTACTTTCTAATATTAATTTAAAGGCGATGTTTTGTAATAACTCTGTTTTCAATATAACGAAAGAAAGAAAATGACGATATATATATATATATATCGATGAATGGAGGTATAACGTAAAAGAAAAAAATAATAAAAATCACCAAGCTTTTAATTTAATTTAATTAATTAAAAATTAAATTAGAGATGCATTTAAGAAAACCGTGTAAACCTGCAATATAATTTAACTTTACTCATTCATCTTGCAGAATAGAGGGAACCTCTCACTATAAAAAGGACAAAAAACAAAAAAATTGATGACCTTCACTGAAAAATTTATCCTAGAAAACATCTTTCACTATTTCTTTTAAGAGTAATGGTGAAAGAAGATGTGCACACCAAAAAGAACTTCATCATTGAATTTTTTTTGTTCAATTTATCCCTTCATCTCTGCGTACGTAATTTGTTCTCTGAGAAAGCATGTAATAGGGCATATCGTTATCGATGAGGGTTTACTCATTTTCAGAGAAGTTATCGTAGAACAAAAGTACTGATCTTCTCTAGTCGTTTCTTTTTTTCGTAGTTTTTCTTGTTCTTCTGCGCGGAGTCTGTGCGGCCCTTTATCAGATGTGCCGTCCTGAGTGATGTTAGAATGTTATCCTGTGCAATAGCCGTACAAAAAAGGGGAGGATATACATCCCTCCTTCAGTAAGCACACTTCTTCTTTTTACTGAAAGAATTGCCTTTGTTGTCTGGGTATTGAACAGATCCTTTTTTCTCTTCGTAAGAGACTAGCCATTTCAATTTTGTTATCATATAGAATAGTGCAGTTCAGATAAAATGGATTCGTTACTTGTTCCGACGTAAAATACGTAATATTTGAAAGAGTTTCAACTTTTCATCCATGTTTCTTTTCAATGGAAGAAATAGCTTTAGTCGATTTTTGACTCTATTTGTCTATGTGTTATGAAGAACAAAAGCACATTTCCTTTTTGTGCATGCCAAGAATTCTCCGGTGACATAGGTTGTTATGATTGTTATTGTTTTTACAAATTTATAAAAATCTGTTTGAGAACCCTAGTTGCTACAATATTGCAGGCTTTGTTTTGATAACCGTTGGGCAGATAAAGTTTCCTGGCTTCTGACTTGCTTGTAGAACTAAATAGTTCGATTTGTATTCAGTATATAGATATTATTTCATCTTCAAATAGTATAACTTTGGTATACATGAAATTAGCAGCTTTTTCTTAGATATAAATATATCTGATACAGTCTACACGGTTAGATGAGCTTTGCATAACTCATTCTAGTTAATATAAGGTGGAATTGATTAGAAGATTATGGGTCTTCTTGGTTACCTTACCTTATTTTGTGTAATTCGATAACAATAATTGAATGTATGTTATGTTACATATATCATGTTTGTTAGTAATAGACTATTGCTAAATCAATTACTTTCTGAACTGCGATTAATGACACTTCCTACGTAAAACGTATTGCAATAAAACTGCTTGAAATTCCGAAAAAAAAGAGTAGATGATTAGTATTGCAAAGCAATTCACCAAAGCATTCGATTATCCCTTTATATATATATATATATATACAATATTAAGTAATAGTCTTAATATTGTTTTGCCGCATGTTAAATATATCAGTGTAATTTTGACTCTGTTGATAAGAGTCGTCTTTTGAAACGGTCAATGTATCCTAAGATTTTACCGTAGCCAGTCGCGTCATGATATTTAATTACAATACGTAATAAGAAAAACCTCCAAAAAAAGATTGAAGAACGACACAATTTACCAAGGAAGCTGTGTCTCAAGAAAACTGTTTGATACAGTCGTACGAGTTATTCATAATTGAATATTGGGAGGTAGGAAATCTGAATTACTGGAATAATATATTACAATACGGAAGACTGAGACGTTTCCATAAATAGTACAGTCGTATATATGGATATTAGATATATGTGACATTTCTAATAGAAAATCATTAAACCGATATTAAGTGTTTATTAGTTTCTTGTTTGGTTTTTTAATGTTTTATCAAGTCAAGAGACGCTTCAAATAAGTTGATCATTCAGAGTTTTCTTACGACAGAATTCTAATAAATACAAAGCTAGGTACTTCTTCACTTAAAGTTTAATTACTTAATTTTCCTCCATTATCTTGGTGATTGGACAAAGTCTAAAATAAATGATAACATCTTGTTATTGATATGTAAGTTATAGATATGTGTTGTGGTTTGATACGGCTGTAAACACTATAAGGACTCACTTAATTTTAGCCCACTTATATGTTATGTGTAACAAAATAAGGTACACATAAGAAACGCCTATTTTGTTGTCACATTTTTTTAGGTTTGGTATGTTCCCATTACCTTGTATGATTAAAGACTAATAGGAAGGATTGATAGTCTTTTAATACACACATCATCCACAATAACTTTATTATTTTAACATTTATTAATATTTTTACAGAAAATTCAAGAATTATTTGTCTCGATCCCGTCCCCCTAAAAGGGATGCTACTGATGAACGTATGATAGAAATTGCAGGACATTTAGGAAATGTTCCATCCGGACTTACCCAATTGAGAGGATTTTAAATTCTTTCACTCTTGTAGCAATTCAAGAATCTCTTGTGTAAGATGTAGAGTATATAACCTTATAAATATATAGGGTAACTCTTAATTTGTTATGAACTCGCTAAAATGAGATTGCACTAGATACTCGCCCTTCAAATTATGATGACTTCCATTCATTTTTAAGGGCTGTGCGAAGGTGAATTATATAACACAAAATCAAGAAAGGACTTTTTCTTCTTTTCTTATTCTTGGTTGAAGCCTCCAGAGAGAAGTTTTATTGTTAATTTAATCATTATAATATAAATATCTTTTTAAACTGATATTGTGGATGCCAATGCCATCTAGCTCTCCAGAGTCATTTTATTCGTATCTTTCCTGAATCGGACATATAATCGATAGACTCCTTATAACGTATGATATTTTATCCGTATATGTCAGACTGATCATTGCCGTATAATAGAATGAACAACATCAACAGGTAGTAATTTAACCTAACTGATGACAATCCGTTATGTTTTTTTCAGCTTGATTCATATTTCGTCAACAAACAAAGTGTCAAACCAACAAAGAAATCAACTTTGAGCAAGATAAACCGCTTCAGGTCTGCGGAAAAATATCTCCGTAACAATGCTATGTAAATTGTTTTTGCTCTTAGCGAAAATTCAAAAATTACATGTAACCTTACTCACTAAATGTCCGCAGAACTCTTACAATCTATCAGTTTACTCTTTGTGTGACTAAGCTTCAAATATCTCGATGAATAAACAGATACATACTCTTTGCCAATCAGGCTATATAAAGAACGGAAAATCTGAGATTCAATTGAATTGGAAATGCATTATTAGTACTTAGTATTATATTGAATAATTCACCAATAATATATAACATATCAATCTAACCATGTTCTTGAGAAACACCTTATTCAGAGCTCCAATTGCTAGAACTTTAACTACTTTAACTCCAGTTGCTACAAAGTCGGCTCCACCAGCTGCTGCATCTTACTCCCAAGCTATGAAGGCTAATAATTTTGTCTACGTTTCTGGTCAAATCCCATACACTCCAGAAAACAAACCTGTTGAAGGTTCTATCGCTGATAAGGCTCATCAGGTTTTTAAGAACATCAACAATATCTTAGAAGAAGGTAACTCCTCTCTAGATAAGATTGTTAAAGTTAATGTTTTCTTAGCTGATATTAACAATTTCAAAGAATTCAATGGTGTATATGCTCAATATTTCAATACACACAAGCCAGCTAGATCATGCGTTGCTGTTGCTGCATTACCATTGGGTGTTGATTTAGAAGTTGAAGTTATCGCTGTTGAAAAGAATTAAATTATATAGGTATATATAAGATAGTTTTATATTCAATAAACTATTAGTAAATAATATTTACATTAATGAATATTCAATTTAATTATTAAATTGCGTTCTTAGCAAAACAGATTTTATGTCTCTTAATCCGGGGTTCATAAAAATTGATTAAAATTTGACGGTGGTGAGTGTCCGGGTTTTTAGACTGTTAGAAAAGTCAATATGTGTGAGATGTTCGGATGTTTACTTTAGACTGGACTGTTTGGGTTTTTCCTTTCATTTTATTTTTGAAATTTATTGAACTTTTTTGACAAACTGTCTTAAATATGCGCATGGGCTCTTTTTCGGAACAGAATTATTTTCTTTTTCAATGACGCGGTAAAATAACTTCGCAATAAAAATTTCGGGGAAGGGCTCTCTGTCTAGAGAATTCATTACAGAAGGGGAATTGTTCCCAAGTGAATATTGTCTTCGCTAAGATCCTCTTGTTTCTTCCACCAAGTTGTTGAGTTAGAGGGACAGCTTAGCAAACCACCCAAGGTTTAGTGGGAACATCCTGGTACATGTTCCCTTTATGCTCCTTTCGCACTTCTCATTACCGTAAGCTACCATTTGGTAATTATCAATGTTTAACAATTTCATACCATGGGAAAGGCTCGGTGTAGTACCTTCTTAGATTGTAACGTACCTCACTGTTTGAAAGATCCCTTCTAATAGTAATTAATCTATTGACAAAGATAGTATTAATATATACAATTAAATATATATATTTAACTTTGCTATATTCTTAATAGTTGAAAGTTCTTAGAATATAACAGCGAATTAAAATCAACCAAAGATGGCTCAACGTGTTACCTTTAGAAGAAGAAATCCATGTATGTTATTAGAATACTTTGAATGATTTATAAGAAAGTTAGTGAAAATGGGAAATTGTAAGGAAGATATATAATATGGTCAAGAGATAATTAATGAGAAATGCGGAAATACACTATCTAAATGAATTAAGAACAAGAAATAACGTAAATGATGGAATGTTTAGAGATGGCAAGAAATATAGATGACGTTTGTAGTCGAAGGACTCAGAAATTAATGTTTACATTAAGATAGCGATAAACACTGAATGAGAACCGAGTTATGAAAACTATTGAATAAAGATTATAAATAATGACTTTGAATTTTCTTTTCTGTTGGAAGTGAATATATATCTGAAAGGGATAGAAAGCTATGAGACCATTGCGCTGTAGCACATCATATTACCTATCATATCAGCCTTCCTTTATCCAAAATTGACTAATTTATCGAAATTAACTCGTGCAAATGAATTAAAATACTAACAAATATTCTATTAAATTAATTGTAAATCATTTCAAGATGTATGAATTACATTGATTTAATATCCTCATTATTTTTAAATAGACAACACCCGTTCTAACAAAATCAAGGTTGTTAAGACCCCAGGTGGTATCTTACGTGCTCAACACGTTAAGAAGTTGGCTTCCAGACCAAAGTGTGGTGACTGTGGTATTGCTCTACCAGGTGTTTCTACTCTAAGACCAAGACAATACGCTACTGTTTCCAAGACTCACAAGACTGTTTCCAGAGTTTACGGTGGTTCCAGATGTGCTAACTGTGTTAAGGAAAGAATTGTCAGAGCTTTCTTGATCGAAGAACAAAAGATCGTTAAGAAGGTTGTTAAGGAACAAACCGCTGCTGCCCAAAAGGCTGAAAAGAAGGGTAAGAAGAACTAAAGGAAATAGTTCATTAGTTATCTAAAATATTAATTTTTATTCTATATATTATTATCTAATCATTATAACCTTTACTCACTTATTAATTATAAAAAAAATATCAAGAAATGTGGCACTATAACAGTATATGATAAGTTAATATGAGGCCGCGGCGAAATATAATCGCATGTTCTCAATTTCAAGCCTTGATGAACAAAATAAAATTCATCTTGGAAGTATTAAATATAAGTTCAAATTTGTTTAAAGTATATTATTATATTAAGAAATTATCTATGTAAATACTTAATTTTATTTCTATCAATGAATGTTATATAAAGATTAGATAAATGTGAATGAATCATAAGCAGCTAATATTCAGATTAAACGTAGCAAGCTTTCTATTTTTGTGTGTTGTTGTTTTTTCGTAGTAAGGATTTATTTCTGAAGGAGAAAAATGATAATAGCAATATTAGTTGCTAATTGAATTACCATTTTAGTAAATCATCCTTAGCGTATAAGTAATCAGTGAAGATTAATTCGACTTCATCAGTGACTGGGTCGTAACCACCAACCTTAATAGATTCGTGGTTCTTGACAATGATATCACAACCCTTTTCAATTAAGAAATCTAGATCGAAAGTAGTAGCAATACCAACAATCTTACAACCGGCAGCCTTACCGGCAGCAATACCGGCTGGAGCATCTTCAAAGACAACAACCTTGGATTTAGATGGGTCTTGTTCGTTAACTGGGTAACCTAGACCGTTTCTACCCTTGGTGTATGGTTCTGGATGTGGCTTACCGTTCTTAACATCACCGGCAGTAATGAAGTTGGATGGTCTTTTAATACCTAGGATATCGAACCATTTGTGAGCCATTTCCCAAGTACCAGAAGTTGCAACAGCCCATTTTTCCTTTGGTAGCTTGTTTAGATCACCACATAACTTGACGGCACCTGGAACTTCGATGGAATGTTCACCGAATTTGTCTGGAATGGAACCTTCTAATTCAGCAACGAATTTTTCATCAGCGAAATCTGGAGCAAATTTAGCGATGGCATCGAAGGTTCTCCAACCGTGAGAGATGTGGATAACGTGTTCGGCATCGAAGTATGGCTTGTCCTTACCGAAGTCTCTCCACATAGCAGCAATAGCTGGTTGAGAAATGATGATAGTACCATCAACATCGAATAAAGCGGCGTTGATCTTTAGAGATAGAGGTTTTTCAGTTAGAGGCATATTTGTATAATTAGGTTTTTTTCTATGTTCAATAATAATAATACAATAAAGATTATATTGATGATGTCTTCTTTTTATATATTATAAGTTATAACTATAAGTAATTAAAGGGAAAATGATTGATTTACTTTAAGTTTTGAGTCAAATGCAAGGCATATATATATGTATATGTTATCACAATTATGAGAGCATACAGATGAGAATAAAAAGAAACAAGGTGAGAAAAAGAAACAAACTGCAATTGTTGATTAGAAAAGCAACCACGAAGAATTCCTGACTTTGCTTGCTTTTGTTGTTGCCAAAGGCGTATTAGTATGTGCTGTGGTAAGAAATGGTAGAGGTAATATCTGCTTGTTATTGTTCAAGCAGATACATCTTTTTGACCCAAAGTTGGGCACTTCTTCATTACTTCTTTAGCCTAAGAAGATAGACAATATTAGCGATGGCAGAACAATTGGCGCACTGAATAATATCTCATTCATCGAGTGAAAAAGAAAAAAATACAAAGAGAATTTTGACCTGTGGGCCACAACCAAATGCAAAGAATTTCCGTACAAACAGATGTAATTCAGGTCATCAGAAGGACAAAAAAGAAAGAACGAGAGAGAATTTTCACCAAAATTTCTTTTTCCCTGCTACGTACAAAATTTGGCTCAATTTTAGTGGGGCCAAAATAAATGTGACTATTTCGATAGACAGAAAATGGGCAAAGATTAGTTCTCCTTCTCCTTCTTCTTCTTCTTCTTCTTCTTCTTCTTTTTGTTTTTGTTTTGTCCGGCAGACTGTGTGCAATAAGAGATTGATATTTTCCTACAAATTTGACCCAGAGCATGTGGCAACTTTTACAATAAATACGTAAGTATTGGAGATAATACAAAGGTGGCTACAGGAAATTCTTAGAAAATGGCAGGTTACAAAAATTCAATTCATCGAAGATTAAAATTTACTGAACGGCCATCGGCTTACTTACGTACTTCTTTGCTCATTCACGTAGCCTTCAAAACACAAGGCGGTCCGGCATGAAAAATGAAAAAAAATAAATTGAGATAGTCGTCATTTTTTTCTGTTTGCTGTGTTTTGAGATTCTTTTAATGGCTAATTTCTTTTTTCTTCTCTCAGGAAATGCCGGAGTGCTCGGAGATGAACTGCATGAATAAATTATCTCAAGTCATTCCGTTTTTCCAACCATGTGATCAAAGAAGTAGTTTTATGGTTTGTACGTAGATTTCTTGGATATTTTGTATAATCGGTTAGGAACAAAAAAATTGCTTGTCGCAGTTCCTTCCGATTAAATGTTTCTTGCAATTTTTTGAACATTTATTTGGATCCCTCAGCTGTTTCTTTAGGACAGATTATCATTTAACACGGGTAAGAGGGTATCGCCCCCATAATAGCTGCGTGTTTGTCGGCTACTATTTCCCCCATTTTTTTAAATCGGCAACTGTTTCTAAAAAGAACCAGTACGAAATTGTTGTACTTTTACACGAAACACTACGTACTGCTTCTTTTTCTATCTTGTTCGTCATTTTTCTTTTTTTTTAAACAAAAAGTGGAATCTAAGATAAGGCTGAGAGTTATGGGTGCTTGTTTCTCAGAAAGAGAAAACAGACGTAGAATTTCAACTAGCTACGCCTTTACTTATATTATTGTCAAGATATAGTGGATGCTCTGTGAGGTCTTTGAAAGGGTCCTTTTTTCCGTTTTTTGTCTTAGCCTGGCCATTACCTCTTTTTTTTTTCCTTTCTTTCTTATTTTGAATAGTTTAAAAAGAAATAATCAACGGTAAATAATATTCAATGCGATATAATTTTATTATTGTGATACATTCATTATGACGTATATTTTGAGATCATATGGCTAAATTTCAACATTAAAGAACTTTCCCATGGATTTTATTTCTTTAATTAAGAAAATAATGATACGTAATACTTCACCGAACCCCAAACACACACACACACACTCTCTCTCTCTCTCTTTTGCTCCACTACTTTTTTATTTGATAAAAGAGCCATTTATTCATTTAGAATCATTCTGCAAATTAAAAAAAAAAAATCTGTACTCATCGCTCTCTTTTCTTATGATATGTTTCATTAATTATTTTCTGCATACATACATAATTAACCATTTCATAGTCTTCGATGATCCTATGCATAAAGATTTAACTGTCCAAGAAAAAGAAAGAATAAATGAAGATGTTAAAATGGAAAAAAAAACTGGATATTTATTTGTTTACTAGTACTTTGTAGTTATAAACCTACACATCCTTAGGTCTTTAAAAGAGAAGTTGTTTATATGCATATGTCTTGGTGATCTAAACTTTAATTAAATCATGAAATTTAAGCACAAATAGGTAACAATGTGTATGTGCACCTTCTTACATAGATATTTTTCATACAGATTAGTAAAAATTATGTGTAAGAATTGCAATTCCCCGCTTGTTATCCATTTTTACTAATTGATTGGTTTGCAGATCAAGCAAGATAAAAATAAGATGACCTCAATTACTCTTGTTTTGATGTGGTTATCCTATGAGAGAAAAATAAAAAATATTACAGTGGTATTCCCTCTTCAAATGTAGCTATTTAAAAAAATAGCCGCCTTCTAGTAAATTACTTTATCGTTGAGATCCTTACATATTTTACTCGTTAACACGTTAAAAACGCGTCATTATTATTTTTTTCTTTCTTTTTCTTGCTTAAGCTTCGGAGTTTTGAGGAGTTTCAAAAATCTTACGTTTTTCCTGTTTACATCCTTTGTTATAATGCTAGCGGAGTTTTTTTACAAAGAAAGGTAAAAAAGCTAAATGTCCCTTTCTGATAAATACAAACTGTTATATAAAGGTAAGCATATATATACATACATACACATATTTCTTTCTTTCTTTCTTTCTTTTGTTCATGTTTTGTATGGCGGGGACACACACATATATATATACTTATTAAATCGCCAGATGTGCCCTCTGTAATATTCGTACTATGAAGCTAACGGGACCCCTATTATCCTTTTTTCTTTCTTTTTGGAAGTGAAATTTTCTTATTGATAATTCTTTCAATCCTATTATCCCAAACAAGCAATACAACACAAATGCAACAGTTGACATAACCATATTTTAGTACGTTTATTTGTTTGATTTGAGTCTTTTTTTCTAACTTTAGTATTAATATTATTATTCTTCTTTTTTATTACTACGTTCAAATTATGGTCACTTTTATTATAGGTCTTGTATATTGAACAACACATATTTGATAATTTACTTAATTATTCTCCGTATCCATTTACAACCGAAAGAAGGGGTAGAATATTTACATATAGATCTTGGCATTCATAGAACATACAGTGGTTAATCATTTACCGGAAATAAAAGGAGCGATAGAAACTTTTTTGGTTATAGTAAATTGATTGAACAAAAATATATATATATTTTCACCTATTCCTTTTGACAGGTTTGTTTTTATTTATATAGACACAACCAATATAATTTGGAGTTTTCATAAAAACAAAATTATTACTACTATCATCAGTAGGATTCTTACTCTGTTATTCTATTGTTTCTATTACCCTCTAAAGTTACCTTAAGCAAGATTACATTATACTTGCATTTAGTTATTTTTGTTTTTTGATTAGTTTTATTATTTTTTTTTTTATTTTTTTTAGAGTTAATTTTTTGTTATTATTGTATCAAGTTACTTTTACAGTTTTTAACAGTTTTATCACAGCTGTTTGTCATACATAACTTAAAACAGAGATTTCATATACATACTTTCATACCCCAAAGAGTTAATTACAACAGTTAATAAGTCATGTCATTGCATAGTCCTCCAAAATCACCAAAGTCACTACAAAGGCAGACTACTAATTTGTCAAATTTCTATGAACAGAGTTTAAATGCCATTAGAATTAGAATAGATAATATCCCACCTGGTAAAACCTGGAAACAAATTAGATATTTAATTGGAGGTATCATTAATCATAATTATATTATTCAAGTTAAAGTTATGCCACCATTTGCTTCTTTAGTTCCTCCATTCCATACTTTACAAAGTTGCGTAGTATTATTAAAATCAAATTTATCTAGTGAGAATTTAAACAACTTACTAATTACTATTAATTCATATCAATGGGATCTTCATGATTTATTTGCATATTTAATTCCAAATCAGGCTTTCCCAGGAACTCCAATGCCTTCTACGTATTCAACAATGCCATATCCAGGGATTCCAATAGGTACACCAATGATAACATCTCCATCACAGCAGCATTTTCAAAATTCTACTGCTAGTATGAATAACATACAACAACAATTTGTACCTATATCGCCCTTATCATTAAAAACGGAACAAAATCCCCAAAATCCAATACAACCGCAGCAGCAGCAACAGCAACAGTCATCCCCGCCCCCTATCACTTCTGATCACATGCAATATCCACAGCAACCTTCAGTACAACAACCTTTATTGCCAGCTCTCCCATTAGTCCCTAGTATGCAACCAATTATAGGCAGTCCTAATAATGATAACACAATCCGTCTTAGTGAAGGATTCACGCCAATGGATGATACAAATAAAATTATGTATCCGATGGCATATCCGACAACTCCATCATTCCCACAAAGGAGACAGTTATATCATCAACCGTTAATGGGTAACAAATATATGTCACCTCAAGGTCATCTTATGTCAAGCCCGATTAGAGATCATGAACAAGACATGTATAGTTTAGGGATGTATCATATGACACCAAGATCCTCTATCTCTTCCGAGCACGACAATATTGCATATTTAACAAGTAAGAAAGGACTAAATCCATTTAAACAACCAAGGAATTTAAAGAGTATCTTTAACGAGAAAAATTTTAGAAAACAGATGACAGAAAGAAATATGTATCAAATTAAATTAAAAAATTTCCCTCCTTATTTAATATCTGATAGTTTGAAGCCAATGAAGGATAATGATGGACGTATTGATATTGAGACTAATTATCTGGAGAAATATGGGAAATTACGTTGGACTGTATTAAAAGATTTTATTAAATTGAAATGTCCAACATTATTAACATTACAAGATTCAGAAGATTCGGATTTCTCACTGGACAATACTAGAGAATTTTATGTCGGTGTCTACGAAGCCAATGATACCGAATTGACTGTGAAGATTGATAATGGCATTTATCAAGTCGATGCAGTTTATTTCAACGCAATTATTGGTTTTAGAGATAAAGAATTGGCAGATCTATGTTTGAACGCCCTAGATGATCAAGAGTATGCTCTTAATTATAAACTTGATGTCTCTAAAATAGAGCGATTAGAGCGTGAAGAAGCAGAATTGCAAAAAACACCAGATGATGCAATTAAAGAAGAGAAAGAGCAGACAGTATAATATATATTTGACTTCTTTGTCTAATTATGATATATTTGCTTGTTTGTTTGTTTCATCCAGCTGTATTAATTATAATCTTTATTTTTCTTTCGGAGTTCATTACTCCACTATGAGGCTAGACGTTGCCGCCGTCCTATGATTACTGTCCTGTGTTGAACCTTGAAATAAGAGAAAAAAATTCACAAAAATGAGCATTTTTCATTATAGAATAATCTCTTCACCTCATCATTCCTATATTCTTAATCTATTATTTTATTTATATTCCCAATAATTGGATCCATATTTACTATTTAAAATAAAATTTAAATTTTTTTATAACTATCATTTATTAATAATATTATTACTATATATTATTTGTACTTTATATAAATAAATAAAAAATAATATCTTACAAATTACCTTATTTATTTAGCAACTGGTAACAATGGTCTTGGCAATGTACCGTTACCGAAGGAATTTTGATTAAATTTGTTTACAACCATTGGAGGTAAGGTGATATTTAGATCATTGGTATTAGATCTTTCATGAATATTTAAAACAGGTGTAGCTAAGTTCAACTTAGTAGAGATTGGAGATTGAATGTAACGTGGTACTTTAGTTTCTTCAGTAGTATTTAGACTCTTGATTTCAATAGAGAATTCATCGGTATCAGAAAGGGAAACGAAGATATTTGATAATTTAATATCGTTAACAATTAATTGTTTGTTGTAATAGATAGCTAGATTGTTAACTTCTTCTTCTGGAATGTCAAATTTAGCTCTACAATTTTCTAAGATATCCATAATAGTAATGGATTTCTTGTCAGAAGATTTGAAAATGAAGAATTGTTTTTGACCTTTGTAATCAATGTTGATCTTTTTGAAGTGAAATTCTTCAGGTAAAGCCTTGGTAGTTTCTTGTTTAGAAGCAATTTGATCAGCTAATGGTAATTCAACAGGCTTATTGTTAACTAATCTAATACCAGCATCTTGTGGGTAATCCTCTCTTAGCTTTTCGTGGATGATGTCAGCTAGTGGTAAGTAATTTGGATCGTAACCGAAATCTTTAATAATCGCACCTAAAACAAGGTATAAAAGTTCATTTTGAACTTCAACAATTGGTAATTGGGTCATATTATATCTGACACTAGAATCAAATAATTCAATGGCAAGAGCAGAAAGAGTTTGTGGAGAACAGACCTTTGCAGTAGCGAACTCCAAAGAAGTAGAAATTAATTGAGGGAAATAGTTTTGGACAACAAACGAAACAGAGTCTCTTAGAGCCATTTCACCAGACAGTTTCAAATCTTCAAAACTTTTGATTGGGGCAGCAGATTGGGAGATTTCGAAACAAGTCTTGGAATGTCTAACACCGTTAATTAAAGCTTCTCTTAGATGGACAGGGATAGCAGATCTGTCAGGTTTACCATTGCTAACGTTAGAAATTAGACTAGAAATTAATCCCTTTAAAGTGGTATCGTAGTTTTGTTCTTGTTGAGATTGCGAGTTTAATGAAATAGCTGATTTAATGCTAAGATCCATAGAGTTTTGCATCGGCATGTTAACAGTCATTGGAACAGCCATAGAACCATATTGTTGTTGATTGTTACCGTTGCCCATCCATTGGTATGATAAATGATCGTTGTTTTGAGCCATCATTGGCATAGTTGGAGTAACATTGGAGCCACTAATAGATCTACTACCTGGAACATTTTGATAGATGAATAAATTTGGTTGAACGTTTGGAGTTTGGTAGATTGGATCAGTTACATATTGAGACATTGGTTGGGAATAACCCATTGGAGTCTGTATGTAAGTGTTTGGAATAGAAGCTTGAGAATAGTTACCATAGTTAATAGAGTGATCACTATTGTGGAAGTTCATAGAACTTCTTAGAGTAGTTGGTGTACCATTGGCTGTCATGAAAGATGGCATCATTTGAGCACCATTCATGGAGCTGTTAGACATGGAGGCAGCGGCAGCGGCAGCTGCGGCACGTCTCTTCATAGAACGCTTTCTGTTTCTTCTTACAGATTGAACAGCAGCGGTAACAAGTTTCTCAAAGTCACCTAAGGTTTCATCCGGATAATCGAATTCAGTTCTTAGGATATTAGCAATTTGTTTGATATTTTGATCTTGTTCGGAAGCTTTGACCTTACTTAGTTTGAATTTGTCAATCAATTCAAGTCTTCTATTGGAGAATCTCTTCCATTTCATTTCATCCTTGAAGTTCAAATGTTCTCTGATCTTATGTGTAGTACCAGAAGAACTAGCAGTATATTTGTTTAATCTGTATTTCATGAATGCACTGGATCTACCAGTGGTATTAGCAACTCTTGAGTAATCCATTGTAGACATTTTATGTATGTGTTAATCGTTAATTTGATTGAGTATTATTGATTGTTTTCGTTAGTGTTGTTTTGTATTTGTTATAGTGAAGGAAATACAATATGATAGTTAACAATTGATGTGTCAGACTGCTTTGTTAGTATGATGACTTATGATTAACAGTAAGAGTAAGACTTAATAAGGGAAAGAGTATGATTCAAGATGAGGATAAATGAAGTTTATCTCTTGTTCTTATATACATTTGAAATGAAGGGAAACATTTATTTAAAAGAAACAAAACTTGTTGACAAGTTGGAAAGTATATATTGATAGATGAAACACGAAATGTTGCAAAGAACCTTCCTTAACGTGTTTCATTTAACTTTTGTGCTTGTTTAAACACTGGTTTATTGTACAAACGCCTCTCACTCTAAAATTTTTTTGCAGCTTCTCATGCCTTTCTTTAATCGGTAAAGGAGGGATAGATGGGTAAATAAAAGCAAAGTTTTTTTGACAAACAAGAAGCAAATAAGGTGTTGGAAGTCTCAGTAGAACATAAATGCCGAGTTGTTTATTCATTAGACCTTGAGTATAGTAATAAGGTAGGAAAAAGAATTATTCCATACTAAAGCCATAAAGGTAGCGAGTAAGAACGACTCTCCGACATGAATCACCTAGCGTAATCCAAAACAATCAATATAGTGTACTTATTTGGAAAGGATATTAGATTTCGATAATAACGGCAACTCTTCAATATTGAAACCAATTTAATTTCCAGTGAAAGTCAAGGACAATAAACAGGTCAGAAGGAGATAGACGTTTCATAATCTTAATTCACATAAATTGGAAAGGTAAACAATTAAGATGAAAGTTAAGATTGTGAATGTTCATATAATTCAGGCGTAGAGAGACAATAGTGCAGATCGGGATCCCCGCCCTCTAACTCCTGGTTTGTAACAAAAGTCTCTAAATATAAGCTGAAAGTGGATAGATGTAATAATACTTTTCTCCGTCTTTGTAAGAGAACATTCTTAAAAAGACACTTGTTATAAAAATAAAAAAACAAAAATACATTAGGAAAACATTAGAAACTACAAGATACTTGGTAAAAAAGGCTGAAGAAAGGCAAGACTTTCAGTGTACAGAAATGAAAAACGGTTGGTCAGGAGTTCTTTTATTAAGTTTCTATAACCAATTCTCAGAATTTCATAAATTATCAACTGCATGAACTTTTAATCATTTACAGCACATGAACTTTAGAATAGTAAAGCTCAAGCTGTACTATAAGAAAAAAATCAGAAAAGAAGGGTTCCCAAGGCACTCTTAGAAAAGCCAAACCAAGAGATCGTACCGATACTTAAAAACAAAAACAAATAAATTTTTAAATAAAAAGATCTACCGGTACCTACAGGTCGTAAAACTAAAACAAAAAAGAAATTTCCTATGATAATAAGTAAAAACGAATTATCTCTTTACGTTTTGCACTAAATTTTAAGTTGCGTGAAGTTATATTTTGTGAAGATCTTACTTTACAGAAAATGATATGCAGAACTATATGCACTCGCCCAATTAGGCAAAATATTACATGAGTAATTACACGATTCAATACTTAACCCGATTAGTTTATCTAATTCAGGAAAAATTAATGCTGTATTTAATTAAGCTGCATTAACCGATACCTCAGAAAATCACTGAGATTTCTAGTCTATAAGGTACATTCGTCGGACGTCTCATGTCTCTTTTTTTTTTCTTTTACATAACAAAAAAGAACTTATCTTCAGAATTTTACCGCGGAGAACTAGACTTCGCTTTGTTGTCATTCGCCAAGTCTCACTAGTCCTTTATGACTTAACAAACGACGGAGCAATTATTTAAGAACCGATACTAGCAGTATATCCCCAGAGAGCTGCGATATTGGAACACTTCATTCTGGGTACTAATTTACTTGCATGAAAATTCTTAAAATCTGAGATTACTATGGTAAAAATTCTGAAAAACAATAGCTTACCAAATCTCTCATCATAAAGACAGAAAAAAATGATATACAATCTCAAATTACTAAGTTCGTACTATATTCCTGTAAATAAGTTATTTCCAAAATTGGGAAAGTTTCACGTAGATTCTTAGTCTATATTGTTTCTTATGACTTACGGTCCCGGTAAAAAGAAGCAATTTTATGATACTTAGATTTCCATATATAATTATGTTCTAAGCTACAAGCTTCTCCTGCAAACGATTCTTCTATCTCAGAATAAATTAAACAAGTTACCCATATCCTGCAATATCACGTAAGTCACAACATACTATATATTAACTTAAGATCCCTTCTAGCGGAAATCACTGTTTCACTTGCTTTTGCACACACACCTCCTATATCTTATATTATAGCCTAGTTTATAAAATAAAACACCGCAGAACTATTATCATCCTGAAGCTTTTATTTTCTTTCAGAGATCTTAGGGTATATTCTGCTTTCCGTTACTGGCTCCAACGGAACTCGTCCACATTGCATATATGCATATTATATCTGTTGTTTTAAAATAATCTGCATTCCAAGTGAAAATTAGACCAATTTAAGTGGCACAAAAAGTCTTATAATTCTATCAAGAAACTAATTACCGGTAGCGGGATTCTCCTTTTAAAAAAACTTGTCTTTTCCTTTCTATGTTCTAAGTAGCAGATTTCTTTTTTTCTCTATGGGAGCATTGTATACATTTATGCACATAATAAATATCTTGGTGATTTCTACTTCCCTTTCCTATTAAACGGTTGGATGTTACCGGGGTGATAAGAAAAATTTTACTGGTAGTAGCAACGCAAAGATGCAAGAAATTATTTCACTCTTATTTTGTTCAACTCACTTTAATAAAAATGAAATTTAAAACACAATTGAAGTAGAACGAACGGTCTAAGCAAGAACAAGAAAAAAACCATCTAAGTTGGAATGTCAGAAAAGAGCATACTGTACTTGATTTAGTAGACTATCGGGTATAGGAGTATGCTCCATTCATGTAATATATCACTGCTGAAAAGTCGCAAGAAATTACTTCTATAAAACCTCTTTTCTCAGAAAATGTAGCGTTAGATTATTCGAATACTTACGATATTCCATTTTAACTAACATCACCGAAAATAAAACGCAAGTTCTGTTTTTCAAACCTACGAGAACTGCAGGATTATGTGAACAGCACGGTTCCTAAATATGTACATCAAATTTCCACAATTAGCGATATAATTCGAATAAGTGGTAACAAAACAGTACTATGAATTTCTCTTATTACTGGTACCAAGAAAACAGCGTATTGTTGGTACGGGGTTTTATCAGTGTTTCAGGATGATAGTAAAGCATTCTCATGCTTCACACAGAAGAAAAAATGTGTCTTTTTACGAGTAAATCACAAAATATTAACAGGAATTTCTAATAGAGACCAATATTTATTATCATTAATAACTAACAACAATTGGCCCCATGTCATTGACTGGGGCAAAGGGTACTTTACTGATTTTTATGTGAAAATCGAGATTGACAGGACAGGATTTAGATAAGGAAGAAAATAAAACAGATTTGTTAATAATTTTTTCTCTTGAAAGAGAATCAACTGTAGAAGAAACACAAATTGACATACATGTCAATCAAGGGACAGCAAAGCATTAGTGCAAAAAGAAATAAACTGGAGAGCTGTACTCTTCTATAACGAAAGTCCCACAGAACCGCTCCAAAATTTCAATTAGGATATTTTGAACACTTAATGAAAACACCTTCGAATTAAACTTAAAAAAAAGTTCCGTACTTGTACATTATTTCTTAGAACTATAAAATATTTGGTCCGGCGTTAATTCATCTTGTCCCTCTACGAAAGTGTAATTATAAACACAAATTCCTAATGAAGATATCAAATTAACAAACCTACGTGATACAGATAATGTAAAATAACCAAGTGAAAAGAGTTAGGTACTAAGTATTGTTAACCCGAAAGTAAATTCCAGTTCGTGCAGGTTTTTTAGAAGTTGTTACGCTTGTTGGAATTTCGTTCCTAGGAGAACAAGATAATATGATCTGCATTAAATTTTACAAAGATGATGCCGCAGAAACATAGAGAGTTTTCATCTCGATGGCATTATTAATAAAGAATCTTATTAAATCGTCAGACAGAAGGAAATCATCCTAAACCAAGATCAATGAAAGTCAACTTTTTTTTGCTCCGAGACAATACTCGTAAATCTGGCATATTTTGCTTTTTAAATTTTCGCAAGCTTCTTTCTGACTGCATAATGATTTTCCATTCTTTATTTTGGTTTTTCCCTCTTTGCTAATGCAGAAAAATTTTCACGAAGAGAAATTTCAACCAAAGTCGGTGACTCCGTATGGGTCTTTACCCAAAATGGAAATATTAAACAAATGAGCGGTACTTTCCAACATGAGTACTGGGTAGCGGAAAAGAATAAGGTTCCGGGGAAATCATTTTTGTCCTTTGAAGTAAAATTTTGTACAGTTTCTTTAAAGATCGGAACCTGAAAGTCTTATAACCGACTAAATTTATAATCATAAATATTAGCCAACTCTATATATACTCAGTAGCACATGGTGTAAATCACATGTAATATCGACTTATGCGACAATTTCTCTGAATACTTCGTGACAATAGTCTTCAATTTTTGAGCGTTTATTTAATTTAAACAAAACTAACGGTAGTTATTTTCAGATAGAATAGTGAAAAGATACACTTTAACTACCAATAGTGGAGGTGAGGAACGAAAATATGCGAACGGTGAAGTCACCAAATGATTGTGTCTCACAGTATATCATTACATCAATATTTTACTCATAGTATACGTACAAGAGTTAATTAGCTAGTGTACTTTCTTCAAATTGTACCCACACTATACGCTCTTTAATTAATTATAATGTAATTCAAGCTACTATATTGAGTACATTTCTCAAAATTACTGAATATGATTATTCTTAAAACAACTCTGGCTAATTTCCTGAAATGGGAGCGTGTTTTGAACACGACTCCAGTTACTGCATACTGATGTCATGAACCTAAGTTTAAACTCTTTTACCATTAATGTAAATTCTTATAATTGAAATTTACAGCGCTACAAATTAGCAATATTGTAATTCACTACTTTGTGTCTTGAGAAAATACTCTGAATCAATATTGAAGCACAACAAACGAGGTTTGATCAACCAGAAATGAAGGAATCAGTTTCTCGCAAAATAAATATTGTGATCCAGAAGTTAATAAAGTATATATTTTGCTAAGAACCAATCCTGATCAACTTCGAATAAGAAGTTAGTTGTTGTTTTTTTACGGTAGGTAGTTGATAGATTTGAAATTAAACGACAATATCAACACTTCAAGAATGTAATGTAGTTTTGTAAGCTCGCATATCAAATGATATTCATTATATTTGTTTATTCCCCTCTTTTCTTTTTATAATTTCCTGTTTTTACGAAAAGAAAGGATAAGAACCGAAATCCGGTATTTCGAAAATATAGTCTAATCAAATTGAGGTCATTGCTACTTGGGATGAAGTATGTAATAAAACAAAAGAGAAGAGGGTGAAGGAGATCTGCAATTTGAAAAGCAGCCAAGACCTAAGAAAAGAATAAGAAGTTTGGCAAAAGACACTGAACGAGAATATAGTTAAGGCTTCGTTTACAGACGAAAGGTTCACCTCTCCGAAAGGGGGTGTTTCAATTTTTTGTTCGTATTAAGTAATAGTTGTTAGGTCGTTTGAATAGAAGAAACAATAAAAAAATGAACAGTAAGAAACATAATCTTATGAGAAAAGTATAACCGAACAGCTCATGAACGAAGGATTCACTTATATGGGCTGCTATGATATGTTGACTAGACGATCGAGCAGATTGGATGTATCTGAAAATAAATTACTCTTGCTTCGTTTGTTTATGTTTTAAAATACTATAAGAACAAAGAAATTTCAACTACTCAATAATGTTATTAGTTGTTATATCTCTCATGTAAACATTATGTACGTTCATCTATATTTCTATTAGAGGGACAGAGAATAGGGTCTAATAGAATTGTAACAAATATTTATAACCATTCAAAGTACTATATATCATTCTAATTGGAGAAACGACATATTGTAATACTGTTCAAGGTTTTGGTTATGAAAGGTTCGATATGTAACGAAGTAGTTTTTAGTCAGCAGGGATAGAAAAGACGCAGAATGATCTCGCCTCTCTACTGGTTCAATCAAGAGATATAAACAAGTCATAATTTTACCGAATCTCTCCTGAGAGAAAAAATTAGAACGTATTTTCTACCCTCTTGGATGTTTATTTCAAATTATGTATATTTCATGCATCTTTTATCTCATGGTTGGCATAGGTTTGGTACCTGTTTGAGAGAAACTTCTTCCGTGAATTTTGAAGTAATTGTAATGTGTTATATATATTATCAACATGACAAAGAACATGTATAATAATTTGAATAAATAGTAGAATTCTTTGTCAGATTAATATAGCATGAATACCTAATTGTTGGTAGCTAAAAGAAAATTTGTGAAAACGGCAAAATGTAACAAAATTGTCCAATTTCTGATAAATAATGTCTTTTCGAAAAAATTATATATTACAACATAACTGTATATTAATCAAAAGTCATACAACAGAATATTATATATAAAAAGACTCAACAAACTAGACAAAGGTTCCCTTTACCAAGGAATAAACAATTTTAGTATGGTACCATGCACAATAGACCAGATAAAACATATCTTTAAGTTAGCTGGCAATTCTTGTTTGTTGTCCAATTACTTACGCCATGCCTTAACATATGACGGTTTCACATTAGTTTCCTGAACTTTTTCGACCATAAGTGGTTGAAGGTATTATTTCTGAATTAAATATCAATTAATACTATTTAGAGTGTCTTTTCCATGACAAATTGAAAATGCTTAACCTTATAACATTTTATGACACTTATTTGGCAAAATAAATACAGCATATAAATGTAACTTTATACGAATGTTTACTTGAATCTTGAACCTTTTACCTTTTGCTTTAAACAGCAACTTCAAAAAATTATATATTTAGTTCTGAAATAGTAAAGATATCAAAAATTCAAGAAAAGTTGTTAGAAAGAGGATAAAAATAGGGCTTTCATTTAACCCTAGCATACCTGCTAAGAAAGTTTCGTACAACATACTTTTACAAAGGAATCATTGCAGAAATACAACCTGAAACAAGCCAAGATCAAACCCCGAAACTACTGCGAAATGGACGAATATTATGTAAAGCACTGTAAATTGTTTTCGTCCGATACTTTTCTTTCGGACTATACTGACTTTCTTTAGTTATTCTTCATTTGTCTATTATATAATTCAAGATTGTTTTTACATTTTGATTTACAAGAGATGTTTTTCGCTACGACACTTGAACAGTATCTAATTGGACGCACCAGTAATCTTCTGAAACATCTGATTACCATCGCTGTGTAATTCCCAAAGAACTTGATTCCAACTATTTCTATTTCTTATATTCATGCAGGAGACATGTTTATTTTTCTTTTGAACGATCTCTCTTAAAGTTTTCATTGATTTTGTGTAGTTTTTAGGTGTATCTTTAAATTATTTTTGAAATAAGTGGTCTGGACATTTGTTGTACCTTTTCAGTTTTTAAGAAATTTCAAGATATCGGTTCAGTCGAATTTTAATGGGAAGTAGATCTCCAATGTATCAAGTTAAGAATTTGATAATTGACTAGATACTCTCAAAAAGTTTATTTTACATCCCTCATTCTTGTTCCAGTTCTAATTTGGTACATAATCTCGAAAATTATTTTTAGAGAAGACATGGATTTCAAGCTGTAAATAAGAGAAAACTGTAAAAGGATGAGCTACTCATTTGTGAAATTCAGTGCCTAAGAATTAACTTAACAAATGTTAGAGTAATTCTATTAAAAATAGAAAAGATCTCTCAGGTTCTGATGTAAAAGATGATCTATCAATGATTGAAAATATACATCAATATGTGCACTGTTGTCTTTAACGCCATTGGACATCCAAAATAATTACAATTTATGTAAAATTTTACAGTGCCGCAGTGAAGTCGATTCTTAAATAATGAAAATAGGATGGAAAGGGCAAAGTAGTTGATTCCCTATAAAAATCCAAACTTTTTTAAATCTTGTGAATTTTTCTATTTGCAAGTAGTTTCCACTACACATTGGTTACAAAATATGGAATCTCACTCGAAAATAACACCATGTTTATTTTTCAATGACAGGTTCTCCAAGGATAATTCATGAAATCCACGACAACAAAAGCAATTCCTACCATACTTTTGAATCCTCTCGAATAGAACAAAACAACAAGAGTTTTGCCATGACCGAACCGTTGAATTACAAAAATACAATGGTAATTAAGGAGTATAATGTCACATGTACTAATTTGTAATTTTTGTCATTTCCCCTTTGTTTATTGGTTGCCTCTTGGGTATATAACAAATGGTAACTGAATCGAACTTTCCTCTTTCCTACTAAGCTATTGAATTGTTGATTATCAACTTACCGTCAAGTTCATCATATAAATAAAAGTAAACGAATCATAGTCATAACTAAAAATTACTTTTCTTGGTTACATACACAGTCGTGATTTCCATTACTATTAATCGTGATTTCTTGATCTCCTACTGCTCAGGAGGAATTACAACTTATATTACTTACAATAATAACGCTGTATCGCTCTATCAATCACCTAATTATAAATATCTTTTCTTTTTTCTCTCTGTGATCTCTGGTCATATCGATCTTCACTGCGCAGAAGATTTGCTAAGCGGGTGAAATTCACTTTTTCTTCTCGATAGGACTGGTAGGAAAGGCACAGAGCGGATCTTAAAATTATTAAATAATTCGCGATGTGATACGACTCCATTACCCAAAGTGGATATACTCGCGGTGTAGTCAAACTCCTAAAATAAGAAAACGTCAAAAAGAAACAGAGATACTAAGGGCGAGAAAGGAACACCAAACAGTATGGTAAACAATGAATAAAGAAACCTCCACCATTTTCTGGTATTGACAGTTAAAGGAAATATTTCCTTCTAATCTTGATGATCTATCTGAGATGGTTAAATTCAATAGCATTCATTATACAGAGTAAAACCAAGTGGGTGGGATCATATCAATTTTCGACGCCAATATAATAAACATATCGTTTGTTTGTTTGTTGATGATAATCATCATCGTCGTTGAAATACTCTTAGAATAGAAACTGTCGCGTATTGTGATTATTATCAACATGATGCTAGATGATTATTCCTATAACAGGCCAATAATAGAAACACGAATATTACCAATAGTGAAGCCAGTACAATTGAGAAGTGAGAAGCTTATGTTAGTTGCAAGTGAAAGTAAAGTCTTTGTCGAAATTCTAATCAAAGAAAAGAATTTCTAACTTTGCCAAATACTGGGAATTCAAACATATATAAACATCAAAAATATTTTGAAATTAATTATAACTCATCTTCCTTTCTATTTTGTTTGTTATGTTGCATACTAGAAAAACCATCACCAAAAAAGATTATTACAATCTATTCATTCGCTATGCTTTCAACTAAACAATTTTTGGTAACCGCAGCTTTCATGCTGTCGTTCTTTTCTACATTTGCCTTCGGTAGAACTTTCGAAGGTAACACTGTTCTAAATGGTCTAACTATTTTCATTCTACCTGTCACTGTCACTGCTGATTCTAACTTAGTTATTAAATCTGGTCTAATTCACAACTTTTTCAGTTCCATCACTAACAGGGGTGGTTTATACATCTGTGAAACTAAATCTACTAACGTCGGTATGACTGTTCTTGCTGCTGGTAACATTAACAACTACGGTACTTTCGTCGTCGATGACTCTGCTGCTCTAACTGGTCTAACTTTCAAGTCTGCTGGTATCAAGTTCTACAACGCTGGTGATTTCTTCATTGTAGGTAAGAAGCCATTAATTACTGGATCTGTCTTCAGAATTTGGGCTCTATCTTTCCATAACGAAGGTGTCATGAGTTTCTACCAAAAGGGTACTTCTAATTTCCTATCTACTGTTGAATTAGGTCCAGAAACTTTAGTTGACGCTTTACACGTTACTAACACTGGTACCATCTGTCTAAGATCCATTAACATGCACGCTAGAGTTGCCTTTGAAGGCCAAGACGGTTGTATTGATGTCGGTGCTTACTCTACTTTAACTGTTAACCACTTAATCTCCAGACCTGTTAAGTCTCAAACTATCTACATGTCTGATGAATCTTCCATTGTCTACATCAAGTCTCTATTAGGTTTAACTTCCTTAACTGTCAGAGGTTTCGGTAACAACAACAAGATTTTCTTCCGTATTACTGTCCTATACTACACTTACAACACTGCTTCCGGTGTCTTAACTGTCATTGATGGTCTAAACTTCATCAGAATCGATATTGGTACTGGTTACGATCACTCCAAGTTATTCAGAATTACTCATCACATCTGGATTGGTGCTGGTATTACTTACAACGGTGATGTTCCAGATGCTTCTAGACCATCTAACTGTGCTGAATGTACTGAAGCTCCAAACTGTGACGACGCTCTAAACGGTAAGTCTTCTGTTACTACTGCTTCCAACACTTTCACTAACACCGATCTACCATCTCCATACACCACCACAGTTACTGATTCTGACACCACTGAAACTCAATTAATTTCTTTCTTCTGGACTACCGATGCTAACGGTTCCTCTTTCCCAATGGAAACTGTCTACACTTTAACTGGTTCTGCTGCTTCTTCCCTAGCTCCAGAATCTAAGACTGTTTCTTCCGGTGCTTCCTCTGAAGCTTCCTCTGTTGCTTCTGATGCTTCTGCTTCTGCTTCTGCTTCTGCTTCTGAATCTTCTGTTGTTTCATCTGCTTCTGCTTCTTCTGCTTCTGAATCCTCCGTTGCTTCCGGTTCCGTCTCTGGTTCCTCTTCTGCTTCCGGTTCTCTATCTTACTACACCACCACCAAGTCTGATGCTACTACTACTGAAACTTTAGTTATTTCCGACTACACCACTACCGACAACAATGGTAACACCATCACCATGGAATCTACTTACACCATCACTGCTTCTCAAAAGCCATTGACCACCTACACAACCACTGTTGTTGTTGATGGTACCACCTCTGTCTACGTTGTCTGTGATTACACTACCACCGACGCTAACGGTAACACTGTCACTCTAGTTTCTTCTTACCCATGCATTACTGAAGGTACTGCTACCACTTACACCAGAACCATCACTGCTGAAATCTGTACTTCTACTGTTGTTGTCTGTACCTGTACTTCTACCAAGTCCAACGGTGAAACTGTTTCCACTTTAACCACTTACCCAGCTACCTACACTCCAACTGACATGTCCGGTGACTCTTACACCACCACTGTTGTTGTTGGCGGTACTGTCACCGAAGTTGTTGAATGTGATTACTTAACCACTGACTCTAACGGTAACACCTACACTGCTCACTCTACTGTCACTGAAACCTCTTTGACTACTACCACTGAAACCTGTGAATCTTGTACTGAAACCGGTTCCAACAAGGCTTCTGCTACCAACGGTGCCAACAACGGTGCTAAGAACAGCTCTACTACCACTGTTACCAACACTGCCGTTGCTACTAAGACTGCTTCTCCAGTTGTTTCTCAACAAGCTGCTCATGCCACTACATCTGCTAAGGCTGGTTCTTCTGCTGCTGGTTCTTCTTACGAAGGTGCCGCTGCTAACCTAGCTATTGGTGGTTCTTGGATCGCTATGATCTCCGCTTTCGTCTTCTTATTATAAGTCGACCGATTTGCACTATAATTTATTCAAATAACATTTTTCTGCAGGTATTGGTGCAGTTCTTAATAAGTACCAATCAGTTCCGTTAATAAAGATACCCAATTTTATTAGCACACAGCATTACACTATAACTTATATATAGTAATTACTGTTTGTAATATTTTCGTTTATAAATTCGTAATATTTATCATTTTAATTAATATATTTTGAACTTTTCAATATTTAAATATTTTATTAGTTAAGAGTAATAAGTAAGATGACTTTTTCATTGATTGTGAACTGATATAGGATATTATTTAACAATCGAGATGCTTTCCATCGGCTTAATAACTAAGGTTAGTTCTCCTTCTCGAACCCGAGCAAATAAGCTTGACAGATGTTCATCATCTGTTATTAATTGTCCTTTATTAAATAAACCAAATGAAGATCTATTTAGATTACTTATATTAAATAATGTCCGGCAGTTTTGGACAATTTCCATTACTGTAGGCGGCCCATTGCTTAATAGAGGGAACCTGAAATTCTGTTCTTTCGTACCATATTTGATTATGACGGTCTTATACACTTCTTGACTTGCTTTTTTAGGATCTATAGGAAGTGTCATAAGTACCGTATGATTATCATGCGACATATCATTGATAGGGGAAGCTTGTCTGGATTTAGATTCTTGGAATGGATAATTTATCATAATGTGTTGCATAACTAACTCCGATAGAGGATACAATACGGGATCAAAACCAAAATCTTTAATCAATGATCCTACTGTGAGAATAAATAACATTCCTGAAGAACGATTTGAGAGACCACTTGAAATATCATGTTTCGTGGCAGAACTAAACAGTTGTAAGGATAAATCGGATATAAACTTCTCTTCAGAACCTTTTTCATTAACAAAATCCAGCTTCTCTATCTGATATACTTTAAACTTCTCAACAACAAAATTTACTGCGGTATCATACACAGATTTACCTAATGAATATAAGCTTTTATAATCATTTAAGGCGTTATGGGATTTGGCCAATTCGGAACAAGTTTTCGATATTTCAATACTTCTTAATAACTTCTCCTTCAATGAAAATGGGATTTCTGATTTTGGTTGCATGGAGATCAAAGATTCCATGTCTGGTTCACAATTTGTTAGGAACTTAGATAGATCCGGTTCTATATGGGATGACCTCTTTTTCTGCTCAGACATGGGTACATCTTTATGAATGACATCTAACAGTACAGATCTGATTATAGAATCGTACTGTGGATCATATTCAAGAGTATTTTTTTTGTTTTGGTTACTATTCTCTAGTGGTTCATATCCTGTCGGTTCCGTACCACCCAGTATAAGCTCTTTATAACCATCTCTTTTTCTTTGTTGCCCAACACTATCGTTTGCAAATCTTAATGCATTCTGCGGTAATCTAGGCGTATCAACAGCATGCTCCCGCTTTATGATCTTTTGGGCTACTTTATGGTTCGTAGCACTTCTAAAGGCCTTTGAGTTTGATTCTTTATTACCCTTTGAAACCTTTCCATTTTGCCTTTTCAAGGACCTCTGTTTATTACGTCTTGTACACTGTATGCCTGCTATTACTAATTTTTCAAAATATCCGCTCCTCGAAAGTGGATAATGAAATTCAGTTCTCAAAATGTGAGCCACCTGTGATATGTTGTCATTTTGGTCACTTGCCTTTTCTTGTCCAAGTTTAAATGTTTCAATCAATTGGTACCGTCTGGTTGAGAATTGTTTCCATGTTTCATCATCGTCGAAATTGAGCTCATTTCTAATTGTTTTGGTAGATATATTGTATTGTTTCTTTTCTTTACTGTCCATTGTCATCCTAAAACTAGAATATCGCCTTTCTATAGTGCCTATCTAGAAAGTTAATGCTGGCTGTATTTCATTTATTTACTATCAAGTTATAAGGTATGAGTATTATATTCTGCCATCGATGCTATTTCTCGGTACTTCACATGCAGGAAGCTCTTTTTTCTTCTACCTCGGCCTCTATTTTTTAAATTCCAACTCGTTTTTTTTTGTTTGCCTAAGATGACACACTTTATAGATTCTAACTGGATGACACACAGCCAAAGGGATACATTGAAGCAAACAGTTTCTTGGAATAAATAAATCAACTCACATATAATAAGTAACCTTCATTTGAGAATACATTTGGATGAACTAACTTATACAATAGGATAAAGGTCGATGAGCTCAAACTCTTTAAATTTTTCTAAAAAGAACTTGAAGCTACAATATCTCAACGAATACAACAGCTATGAAGCTACAAATAGGCAAAAATAATGTAAAATAATCTGCATATATACACTAGATACAAAAAAAGAGAAAAAAAAACTACATTTAATCAATAAATAAAAAAATAACGACACCAGCAGGATTTGAACCAGCGCGGGCAGAGCCCAACAGATTTCAAGTCTGTCGCCTTAACCACTCGGCCATAGTGCCTAAAATTGTAAAATTTGAAAAAACTAGTTCC
>PPOO01000951.1:528033-568802 GCA_003708545.1 Maudiozyma turicensis
AGAACGACTCAGTTTGAATAACCTACGGACGCATTCCAACCCTAATTACGACAAAACACCTGAGTCGTTACAATTTGAAAAAACTAGTTCCGATTTTACATCTTATGAAATTTGGACCTAAAATTAACTAAATATAGAGGAATATTAGGGAAATTGCAATTGTTTCTGACGGAAATTATGTTATGTGGTTATATCTGAGTTGAATGCTAGAAGTAGTGTTAAATAATTTGATAATAGTCTTTGGCATTGGATTGAAGGTAACTAATAGTTTTAAAGTTTATATAAAGTAAAAGAGATAATTTGTTACTTATTCTTTTTTTATATAAATTATATCATAATTAAAAATTGTAATATGAACTATTGAACTTCTGACTTCTAGTTTCAGTCTATTTGTTCTTTATATATAGATATATTATTTTTCATTCCTTGTTTTCTTATTTATTTATATTTGTTTCGCTATAATTCAATGTACTTTAATAATTTAGATTTTATTCCAACAGTTAAGATAATGACACTGCGATTCTTATAACTATTTATAAGATCGATATTATACTCCTTGCTTTCGGATCTCTGTCGTCCGAGATGTCGTATATTCGTTAGTAGGCGCATTTCCGTCAATGTCTTAAATGTTTAACACCAGATTTTAAATTTTCAACACTCTTTTTTATAGGAAGAACAGCGTGTCACAAAATTGTCTAAGGTAACATTACTAATCAATAAAAAGGATATTATTATCATATCTAAATTAGAGAAATCAGGACTTACTGTTGGAAATATATTTATCATGGGATACGGCAAGATTCTTTACAATGTGAATATTTCGGTGAAAAATTTCATGTATATAAAGGAAGTATTGGAAATCATTCTTGTACTGTTATGCACAGTATTCTCGAGCAATACGATATTGCTGTAAAAAGTTTTCATATAAAAGGATGTTGGAATATATGTTACATATATGTCAATTAGAATACAAGACATCGTGTTACAATCCAACATAGTTAAATAAAGTGATTTGCGCCAGACGGTAGATATGCCGAGGCGACAAAGGAATCGGAAAAACTTGCGATGAGGAGATCATCGAGAACTTGTTTATATAAAGAATAGATATATATTTAGTATATATAGCTCTTTGGAAAAGTTCTAAAGAGACGACTGGTATTTACTTATTAAAGTAGAGAGATATAAAGTTATTCCCTATAAAATATTAGCTCCAAAATGGAAGTTAATAAATTGAATTTTCAATAAATATAATTCTCATTTTTTAGAAGTTATGCCTGCTATCACCTGAATAATTTCAATTTATTCAAATCTTGTGATTTATCGGCTGATATATCAATAATCAGATTTTGAGGTTTTGGATATCATGGACTAATAAAGATAAAAAACACGCCCAAAACAAAGATTGTTCCACAATTCATACTACTATACGCTATACAGAACTATCTAACATAGTTGTTATCCTAAGTAATTTAAGAACTGAAAGATTCTAGATTTAAGAGGAAAATAAACACTATTGATATATAACAATGACGGATTTCTATCGTTATATAGTCAGCAACTTCAATTTTAATAAATAAAGCCTCCAACGTAACAGAGTTTGCAGAATCTTATTTATGCCAATGCGTTATCAAACAAAGTTTTCTCTTACGTTGTTACTAGTATATAATCATTAGAAACGCAATACTCTACAACTAACTATATACTACACATATTCGTGAAGTGTATACATAGACTATATTCTGGAGTTACCAATTTTATTTCGGTCACTATACAATTCAAGATATGAGTCACACACCGGAATTTCCTTCTTACCAAGATCATCATGGACACCCGTTGAAGTTAACTGTCAGTGTTGACTAAATTGACTCACGGCCAAACAAAGCCCACCATTGTGGCAGAAACACTTTTATCCCAAACGAATTATATTCTGTCTCATTTAAATACCTGACAAAGGGATTCATTTCATCATAAAATTAACAACAAATAAACAAATAAACAAATAAACAAACCGAAATTAGGGTATACCCTTTCCACCCTAAATTTGTGACACGGCTGTATCACGGAGACGCACAGCCACACAATTTATCTCCTCGATACAGAAATAGAAAGAAAAAAGAGTAACAGCAGCAATAATAGTAACTGTTAGGGAAATAAATTGGGGTAAATGATATGGGAAACATGGTAGTAAATTATATGTTCTTGCCAAATCTTATTTCATATAAATAGAAAGAATATTTCTTGTTTTATTTCCGTTAATCGTTGATTACTTTCTATATTTTCTAACAGTTGGTTAAAAATATAAAAACAAAACTGAACAGTTTACATACTAAGACAACATCATAAAATGACGAATAAGAAAGGGAAGGCTAAGGGACCAAAAGTTAATACAATCACTACCAAAGATGGTGAATCAGTTAAAGTTTTTGAAGATATGAATGACTTTGAGACTTATTTAAAGAACGAAACTGAAGACAATGAGTTCGATAACGTTCATTGTAAATTGAAATATTATCCACCCTTTGTAATGAGAGGTACTCACGATGATCCAGAAAAAATCAAAGATACTGCAAATTGTCATTCAAAGAAATATGTACGTCATTTGAAACAACATGTAGAAAAGCATTTATTAAAGGATATCAAGGATAGCTTACAAAATCCAAATATTAAATTTAATACAAAGACTAAGAATGAAACATTTGATACATTAACATGGAAGTATGAAGATGAAACAGAAATCAATTCGAAAAAATTCAAGATTGATGTTGAAATTTGTTGCCATAATAATGGGGCATTAGTTGATGTAGATTATAAAACAGGTCCGATTATTACGACTATGAATAACGAACCTGAAGAATCAATTATCTAATCTCGTTAATGTGGTAATATAGTAATCAAATCACACATATATTCAAATCTCTTCTATAACTCTTTTTATAGCTTTTTATGACTCAATGAAATAAAAAATAAACTATTAAATAAACAACTTAAATTGAAATCCTTTGATTTAATACGTCTTGGTTCAAGGTGAAAACGTCTTGCTCTATTTAGAAGATGCGAAGGAAAAAGACAAATGTCCAAGGCGAAATTTCCAGCAGAAGAAGAACAGAGAAAGAACAGAGAAAGAAAAACAATTTTTGGAAAACCTTCTTGCAGAAAAACCTATAAATGTATAAAGACGAAAGTTGGTGAGGCAACTCTTATACTTATTTATAGTATAGCAATTATAGAATATACGAAAGGAACTATATTTGTAATCGTACAACTATGTCTGATACTGAGGAGAAAAAAATCGTTTCGAAGGAACCAGTTGGAAAAACTGAAAAAGATAATAATAACAATAATAATGATACCAAGGAGGTAACCACAGGGAACACCGAAAAGAACCAATTGAAGAGAACAAGAAGTAATGAAACAGAAGAGGGGGAAGACAATGAAACTAAGAAAGTTAAATTGACAGAAACTGAACCAGAATCAACTAAAGAAGAAGACAAAAAGGTTGAAAAATCAAAATTTGTGTTTGGTTCTACAACTAAATTTGGAACCGGTTTTAAAATAGCTGAAAAATCAAATACCACAAGTAAAGACTCGTCAGATGATGCTTCAGAGAAACCAAAGCCAACGGCTTTTGGTTCAGGGTTTTCATTCGGTAGCGGATTTGGTGTATTAAAGAAAGATGTCGATACTGAGAAAAGTTCAACAACCACAGAAGAAAAGAAAAAATCCGGAGAGGATAAGGATAAAGAATCTTCTGATAAATCTAATAATGAGGTCATAACAGAAAATGGCGATAAGATTCGGTTACATAAACAAGATGTGAAATCAGGTGAAGAATTAGAAGAAACAGTTTTCCAAGTTAACGCTAAATTATATAAATTAATTAATATGAAAGAAGGCTGGAAAGAAAGAGGTACAGGTGTAATTAAAGTCAATAAGGATTCTAAAAGTGACAAATCACGTGTAATAATGAGAACAAGAACCGTTTTAAAAGTAATATTAAATCTACCAATTGTTAAAGGAATTACTCTGATGAAGGGTTTTCCAGGTTCGCTACAAAGCGAAAAGTTTATTAGAATAATTGGTATCGATGAAAATAATAAACCAGTTACATATGCATTGAAGACAGGTAAAGAAGAAACCTCTGAAGAATTATATAAATCTATTAATGACTTAATTCCTAAATAATAGAATCCTACATATTAAGAATACAAATATATGTAATAATTAAGGAAGAACTCACTCCTAATTTTCTATTTCTTGATAAATGCTACACTACAAATTGTACTACCTTTAATCCCCCCAAATTCAAATACTGGATATTTAATTGTTTCCCAGACTTCTAATTCTCCCTTTGTAATAATCTCGATCAACTCTTCTTGAGTGAAGTTACATGATGTGATTAAGAAAATACCATTTGATTTCAGTATTTTCTCAATAACGGTAGAATAGACTTCTACCACTGGTTGATTATTTCCCCCAACAGTAAGTCCACTAAGTGCAATTGCATCTAGTGTACCTTTATCTAACACAACATCAAATTGACCTGGACTCCATTTAGGATCAAATATATCAGCTTGCGCAAATTTAACATCATAATCCTTCTCTTTCGCAATCTCAGTAGCAAATCGTACACTTTCTACCGAATAATCCACACCAAGCATTTGAGCTTCGAAATCATTTTCTACCAGTTCAAATAATAAATGCCCATTGCCGGTACCAAGATCAATAACTGAAGATTCTTCATTATTAAACTTAGTTAAATTTTCCACCATGAAATTAACCATTCTATCTTCAGCACCATTGTCATCAAACCAACATTCACCTGTATCCTCCGGATTATCTACAAAATTCTTCCTTTCTACCGAATAGAAATCATCCCAATATTGCTTAGTACCTAGCTTAGATTTATTTAATTTTGTGGTATCTTCCATTGATGAATCGCGATCCTACATTCAATGTAAAATTTATTCAATATTTAAATATATAATAACAGTTAACCCTGTCGCCTTTAACCGAAAGTTTAATAACTACATAACATCATCACAGCCAGATCATCGAAGTCACAGGAGATGAACCGACTTATCCTGTCCTTACGATGGTCTGTCATATGATAGAAAATTTTCAGTTTTCTACTTCACTCTGGAATTTAATAGCTATCTGCGGAGCAGGGCCGCCTCGGAAAAGGATAGATGAAATTGAACCAAGTAGCCAGAGGTGGCGAGCATAGTATACTTTCGAATATGCATAGACTGAGTTAGATATCTGGACATTCACCATTCAAAGTAGATCATATTTATTCATTTTTCAGAGTTGTTTCAATACATATCACTATAAGGATATCGACAATTCCGCTGAGAAGATCACTGCATCAATTCGTATTTGAAGATATTATACAATATTATACATAAACAAAATAATACAACAAAAATATGGCAGGTGATAGTTTTTTACCAAGTTTAGCTGATGTAATGGACCCATTATATCCTCAGCAACTAGAAGTTTTACGTCAACAAGTGCTTGCAGAGGGAGGAGAAAGTGCTACAACTCAGGCATTATTCAATTATGCATGGGGTTTAGTTAGATCACAATTAGTGGATGATCAAAGACTTGGTGTAAAGATCCTTAGTGATATATACAAGGAGACACCGGGTAGGAGAAGAGAATGCCTTTACTACCTAACCATTGGTTGTTTTAAACTACATGAATATCAGATGGCTAAAAGATATGTAGATGTCTTAAGTACTCATGAACCCAATAATAAACAAGTACAAGTGCTAAAAAAAATAGTCGAGGGGAAAATTGAAAAAGAAACAATGAAAGGTCTCTTAGTTGGTGCTGGCGTAGTAGCAGGTATTGCTACCATCGCAGGATATATGTTTAGAGCTAAAAAGAAGTAAATAGTACAATAGTTTTTCTTTGTTGTGACATTTCCAATAGAAATAATCCCATTATTGTCTAGGAAGAAAGTCAAACATAGTCAACATTAATCCATAAAAAGTATTCAACAAACAAGCAAAAGAAATAGAAAACTCAAAATCTCTCTGTATTTCAAACATTTCTTTAAAACGCATATACGAAACATATTAAATATTCCTATAACAAAATAAGATAAATGTCATACATAACAAAACAAATAATAAAATAACAAAATTCGAAAAATCAACAACTAAAAAAACTTTTACTTTTCGCTGGGTTGTATTTTGGAACATTCTGATGTTGTAGTATGTGAAAGTAATATACACAGTAACAAATGTAAGAGTAATTAAGCTAGAAGACTTTAATTGTAAGTTGAAAATGTTTCAATTTGTTCCTAGGGTTAATCAATTCATTCATAATGTACAATTTCATCCTAGCAGTAACAACTGGAAAATTTTTTACATTAACCAGCATATTCCTCTTAAAACATAAATTGCTGGTTAGCGTCACGTCATCAGTCAAGTAAATATAATTTCAACAGACTCTCAATATTCTGTTATTGCACCGTGAACGAGGTGCAGTAGCACAATTGTTTAAAGTGGAATAAATTTTCACACTTGAAAACTTTTCCTATTGAGGAAAAATAAATACTTTCTCTGTAATATCATTCCATATGGTTTCTCTTTGCCTTTCTCTGGTCAATCTCTCTGCAATTCGGTTGCTATGGTTTTTGGGTTGCCGTTTCTATGGTACCGCGGGCGCTACCATGACAACTGGAAACAAACAATGGAAAATTAAAATAACGCAGGCAATTATGTGCAGAAGCAATATAAGACCGTCATAAATGAGGCAGGCAACAAAATGAATAAGATGCATATAGAAACACGTAAAAAATTATTTTTAAATGAAGTACCGATTTAATTAGGAAATAGATATTAATCTTTGTTTACGCGTCTTTTCCTCATAAAGTAAGATTATGGTGAGAATGTCTCTTACGCGTTTCATTTCACGTTAACTAAAATAAATAGTTGGTCTACGTCAAACTCTGTGGTTTCGAATAGTTGTTTTCGCGTTTTTCATTTATTTTAGTTTTCAAAATGATTACCTGTGATATTTTACTGCAAATTGCCATGGTTACCGGAATAGTTTGTCATAGCAACGCCATTTTAAATTTATATTCGATTATACCTGGGTTACGTGATCAAGACCACATCAAAAAAACAAGAAAAATAAAGGTATATAAAGGGATCATTATTATTCAAATTAATCCAAATGTTCAGTCCATTTCCCATTTGTTCTTTACTTTATTCTATCCTGAATAAACCATCAAACAAAACAGTATTTCAAAGCCTTCGAATTTTACCTATCAATTTAATTCGCACCTATCTAATATAGAAATATTTATTATAACTAGAAATACTTTATACAACAATGTTCGTTATAAAAAGAGACGGTCACAAAGAACCTGTACAATTCGATAAAATCACTTCAAGAATTTCTCGTTTAAGTTACGGTCTCGATCCATCACGAATTGATGCGGTTAAGGTTACTCAACGTATTATCTCTGGTGTCTACGAAGGTGTTACTACTGCTGAATTAGATAACTTAGCTGCTGAAACATGTGCTTACATGACTACCATTCATCCAGATTACGGTACTTTAGCTGCCAGATTAGCTATTTCTAATGTTCATAAACAAACAAAAAAGAAGTTCTCTGATGTTGTTAGTGATCTTCACAACTACATCAATCCAGCCAATGGGAAGCCAGCTCCAATGATTTCTGATAGGGTTTATGACATTGTTATGAAGAACAAAGATTTTATTAACTCCTCTATTGTTTACGATAGAGATTATTCTTTCAACTATTTTGGTTTCAAGACTCTGGAACGTTCTTACTTATTAAGAATTGATGGAAAAGTTGCCGAACGTCCTCAACATTTAATTATGAGAGTCGCTTTAGGTATTCATCTAGATGATCTAGAATCTGTTGTGGAAACTTACAATTTAATGTCTTTAAGGTACTTCACTCACGCTTCTCCAACTTTATTCAATGCTGGTACTCCAAAGCCTCAAATGTCTTCTTGTTTCTTAGTTGCTATGAAGGAAGATTCTATTGAAGGTATTTATGATACTTTAAAAGAATGTGCGATGATTTCCAAGACTGCTGGTGGTGTTGGTTTACATATTCATAATGTTCGTGCTACCGGTTCTTACATTGCTGGTACTAATGGTACTTCTAACGGTATCATTCCTATGGTTAGAGTCTTCAACAATACCGCTCGTTATGTCGATCAAGGTGGTAACAAGAGACCTGGTGCCTTCGCTTTATTCATTGAACCATGGCATGCTGATATCTTCGACTTTATCGATATCAGAAAGAACCACGGTAAAGAAGAAATTCGTGCCAGAGATTTGTTCCCTGCTATGTGGATTCCAGATTTATTCATGAAGCGTGTAGAAGCTAATGACAAGTGGACTCTGTTCTCCCCATCTGAAGCTCCAGGTTTAGCAGATGTTTATGGTGATGAATTTGAAGAACTATATACCCGTTACGAAAGAGAAGGTCGTGGTAAAACTATCAAGGCTCAAAAATTATGGTATGGTATCTTAGAAGCTCAAACTGAAACTGGTACTCCATTTATGTGTTACAAGGATGCTTGTAATATCAAGACCAACCAAAGAAATCTAGGTACTATCAAATCTTCTAATTTATGTTGTGAGATCGTCGAATATTCCAACAAGGACGAAACTGCTGTCTGTAATTTAGCTTCTATTGCTCTACCTGCTTTTATTGAAACTGCTGAAGATGGTAAAACATCTACTTACAACTTTGAGAAATTACATGAAATTGCTAAGGTCATTACTAGAAACTTGAACAGAGTTATTGATAACAATTACTACCCAGTTCCAGAAGCTAGAAACTCCAATATGAAACATAGACCAATTGCTCTAGGTGTTCAAGGTCTTGCTGATACTTATATGTTGCTACGTTTACCATTCGAATCTGATGAAGCCGGTATCTTAAATAAACAAATTTTTGAAACTATCTACCATGCTTCTCTGGAAGCTTCTATGGAATTGGCTAAGAAGGATGGTCCATACGAATCATATGAAGGTTGTCCTGCTTCTGAAGGTATTTTACAAATGGATCTATGGAATGCTGAACCATTCGGTATGTGGGATTGGACTAAATTGAAGGCTGAAATCATCGAACATGGTCTAAGAAACTCTCTAACAATGGCACCAATGCCAACTGCTTCTACTTCTAAAATTATGGGTTATAATGAATGTTTCGAACCATTAACTTCTAACATGTACCAACGTCGTGTGCTATCTGGTGAATTCCAAATCGTTAATCCATATCTATTACGTGATTTAGTTGATTTAGGTATCTGGAATGACAGTATGAAGCAACATCTTATCACTGCTAATGGTTCTGTTCAAGGGTTACCAAATGTTCCACAAGAATTAAAAGATCTTTACAAGACTGTTTGGGAAATTTCCCAAAAGAAGATTATTGACATGGCTGCTGATCGTTCTATTTACATCGATCAATCTCATTCCTTGAATCTGTTCTTACGTGCTCCTACTATGGGTAAGATTACAAGTATGCATTTCTACGGTTGGAAGAAGGGTCTAAAGACTGGTATGTATTACTTGAGAACACAAGCTGCTTCTGCCGCCATTCAATTTACCATTGATCAGAAAGTTGCTGATCAAGCTGGTCAAACGACTGCTGATATTGAAAATCTTCATCGTCCTTCATATGTTCCAACTGGTACTAAATTTACTGATGGTATTACTCTAGAAAAGACTACTTCCGGTTCTTCTTCATCTAGTGAATCTATTGCTAGTGGTGTCTCTACAATCAAATTAAATGAAACCCAACCAGTTGTTCCTCAAGAAGATGACTTATCCCAGAAGAAGGTTGAACAGATTAATACTAGAAACACCTCACTTCCAGGTATCAGTTGTGCCGAAAGAGAAAATTAATAACTGATCTCATATCAAATTTCCTGGTGAAATTAGACACACTATCCTATTTTATTTATTTAATGTCTTATATATTACATTTAACTTTTAAAAATATAAATCTAAATTATAAAAACAACAGGAAGATTATTCCATCAAAATTTACTTAGGTAAGAGTTTCTTTCATATTGTCCGTTGCGTAGTAATTAATCCATTTTGTATGCACTTTGACGTGGGGTGGCGGAGCTCCATTAAGTAATCAACTGAACCCGCGGAAAATCTGACAGCAACTGAAATTTTCAGTTCTAAACAATATTAAATATATAACTACATGAGATGACTAGGAACTTCAACAGAAGTTAAAACGATTGGGTCTAATGAACTTAACCTAATTCACCTAATTGTTTAAAATATATAGCTGTACATGAGATTAGCATAATATCAAATCAAGAAAATATAGAAGTGCCATTTTTAGTGAATATACTTGAGTTTCACCTTTTTGCTAAAGAACGAAAGAATGGCTAACAAAACAAGAATACCGCATGATGAAGCAGAATCAACGTTATTAAACAATACTGAGAATTCACATAATGATATTTTTGATAATAATGACATAGAATTGCAGAGCATGACTGGATCTGATACTCTTAATGATAATGCCGAAAACGAAGTTGATGATAACAACAATGAACATGGAGATAATGAGGATGAAAGAAATGAAGAATGGACCTTGTTACAAAGATCTAACAGGATAACGAGATCAATTAGAAAAATATGGGATGGTCCAGATCAGCCATCGGACGAACCTCCAGAATTCCTTGAAAAGTATCCTGTTGTTAAAATCTTCAATGAACTCCCGGTAAATGTCTTCCAAAAAAAAGTAGGGAAAGGACCTTTAGCAATGACGCTGCTTATCGTATATTGTGCTCTGTGGATTGGAACAAATTTTTTCTTTTTGTACCCCCACTTTGTATTTCAAGGATATTTCATCCCTGACAACATTGGTCAAGAAAAGATACCAGTAATAAGTCTAGATTGTAACTCGTACTTAAATTGGGAAGGTACTAATAATGCATGTGGTCTATTTGGTGAGGATTGTCAACCATTTAAGAATAAAGATTATTATATTAAATGTCCTGCATTATGTGACATGGGCGGAATTGCATACTCTGCGGTAGCAGTGGATTCCAAAAGAGTTAAATACACAAATTATATCATAGGTGGTGGTGCTTTACCAGATTGGGAAGATAGATCTGATAGTATGTATTCCAAGCCATATAGAGCAGATTCCTACCCTTGTGCATCTGCGGTACATTTAGGTTTAATATCTCCCTTAACAGGTGGTTGTGCTAAAGTTTCGATGACAGGTGCACAGACGTCATTCCCAAGTGCAGAAGGTGAATCTGGAATGGATTGGTCAGTAAACTTTGGTTCCTTTTTTCCTTCATCCTTTTCATTCAAAGCTGTCACCCAAGGTTATTTGACAAGTTGTTTAGATCCACGATTTCCTATCTTAACGTTAAACTTCCTTTATGGTGTGCCAGTATTTTACCTATACGAAAGTTTATATGGTTATTGGACAACAGTTTTATCTGCATATTGGACATTAGTACTGGTATTAGATCCACCTCTTTTGGTGGAGACTCTGAATATGGAAACCGTTTATTCGCTATTTAGTGTTGCATTCCAACGGCTACTACCGTTATGTTTCATATTATATGTCATGTGGAAAATTGCAGTTAAAAGAACATTGGAGAACGGTTCTCCAGTATTAAAAATGATAGTATGGTATCCACTATTTTGGTTAGGTGTAATGAACAATGTTACATTTGATAGATTACCTGTTGACAGATTGAATTTAAGTGATCTGAAGGAACAACAAGGTGCATTTGTAGCTGTAAGCGCAATTATTAGTACTATTATTGTCTGTGCAATTATACAAGCTTACATGTTGTGGAAATCAGGTAGGTTTAGAAAATATTTCAAGATATATATTTGTTTTATTGTTGGAATTGCTTTTTTGGGATCAATGCCTGGGTTAAATTTAAGAATTCACCATTATATCTTAGGGATGGTATTGGTACCAGGATGTGCAACAAGAAGTCTTACAGCATATTTATTCCAGGGTATTTTAATTGGGTTAATCATTTCCGGTGTTGGCAGATGGGATTTTGCGAGTATCGTAGAGACTAATTATGCATTATTAAGAGATGAAGCAGGTGCTTCATTAAAACCACCTTCATTTGTATTTGATAATAGCGATAAACATAAAATATCATGGTCTGTACCTGAATTGAACCCAAAGAGTCAATTAGAAGTTGATCCTGAATTTGGAATGGATTGGCATGGTAAAATTGATGGTTATTCTTTATTATTGAACGATTTAGAAGTGTATGTTGGTAACAATGATACCATTGATTTAGATAACTTAATCGAAGAGAATGGCATGTTAAAGGATATGATCGAGCAATCTTTGACAGATCTAGATGGTTCTGTAGAAATGTATTTCAGAGTTGCGCGTGCTTCTACAAAGTCTCCAGAAGCATACCGTGGTGATTATACTAATGCGGGCATATTGATCTGGCCAGAAGGTACATGGTATGATCCATTACCAGGTGTATCTTAGATGCATGCCAACACACACATACATATATAAACATAATTTTAATTACATTTACTAGATAAAATAATGACAAACACTTCATAATCAAAGCGAACCCTTGAGATGTAGTAGAAAAGAAAAATGAGTGGATTGTTTTCGATGGGCCATTGTTAAAATGGCCATCCCTCGAGCAACTTCAACCGTCGTAGAGTGCTCAAAGTTAGAAGTAGATAGATGATCTGCTGATATTTTTGGGAAACGAAATTAATGACTTACATTCACATACTAATGAAAAGGTCATCATCGTTGCAATCATTTTGAAGAGGAAACACAAGAACAAGAACAATACTTAACCACACAAGGACGTTTTTCAGTTTCTTTGAAACAATTTTTAAAGCTACATACTTATTAAATGATGTTTCTCTTCAAACTCTTGTGGCCTTAATTTCCTATGTAATTCTATAGCACAATCTGCAGATGCATTGTCTTTAAAATCACCTTTGCAAACAGTTTGTTAACAACAGAATGCTTAACAACGTGGGCCGATTTAAAAGAGGACGAAGTTCCATACAAATTAGTGTTCATTGTGCGTCATAGGGTTTCTATTCACGAAGAAACTGCCGTAGTCGCTGCGTGATTGCCAAAAAAGAAAAATCCCCTTACTTTTCTTCATCCTTTTGTTCCCGTTCTAGATAACTAACAAACAAAAGATAATAACAATAACCATTGATATTAGAAATGAAGTAAGAATTTCAGTTAATAGCTTTGGTTGGCATTGTTATTGTCATCAGACAGGGAAATTTATTATAAAAGAAGCGATCAACTCATTTTGATTCCTGCTATTAAAGGCTTATATATAAACGGAACGGTTATTATATCTGATATATTGATTCATTCTATATCGCAAGAAGTTGTTATTATCACATATTTCTTTCTTTCTTTTTGCTATCCATCATATACTTATTGAAAAGGGAAAAATTTATTGAAACATATATACATTACTCGATGTCTAGTGCTCCATTATTACAAAGAACTCCCGGTAAGAAAATTGCTCTACCGACAAGAGTTGAACCAAAAGTTTTTTTCGCAAATGAAAGAACATTTCTATCATGGTTAAATTTTACTGTTATGTTAGGTGGTTTAGGTGTTGGTTTATTGAATTTCGGTGATAAAGTTGGTAGAATCAGTGCTGGTCTATTTACCTTAGTGGCAATGGGTACAATGATCTATGCTTTAGTAACTTATCATTGGAGAGCTGCCGCTATCAGACGTAGGGGTTCAGGTCCATACGACGATAGATTGGGCCCAACTTTACTATGTTTCTTTTTATTAGTCGCTGTTATTATCAATTTTATCTTAAGATTAAAATATTCCGATAAAGCATCTATTTCTGATTTTTAAAAGATAAAGAAGAAAATTAAAGAACCTTGAGAGTATAAAATTGCATGATAAAATATAAATAAATGCATACTCTTAACTATATACATATATTCGAATAATCCTTAATTGTTTTTACCACTTTGAAAATAGAAATATTGGAATAAGATCAGTGAGACCGAACATCTCAACATCGATGTCCTAAGTATCAGATAAGATAACTGGTCACATTAAGAGACCCCAAAAAATATTAAAAGAAAAAAACATAAAAATGAATAACTTCAAAAAACAAAAAAAAGTATTACACCATTGTAAGTTTTTAAATAGTCATCGTCATATATTAGTCCTACTGTATACTAAATAAATAATCATACAAACACAAAATTGGAACGATTCCTTATATTAAAAGGCATCTAGTTCTTAGTATTGCTACATGGCTCTCTTGCGATGTGCGAAACCAACTGTCAATCAAAGTTTTGATCTTTGACCAGCTATATGAGATTAAATGCAAAAATATTTGACATGGTGTCGGAAATAAGAGACTGAGTTCCCATCATCTAATTTTTGACTGCTCGGGTCCCGCTAAACACCAGTACCTCCCCTGGTCATTACGCTTTCCTGAAAAAATTTATTTAATTTATCAAAAATTATCATTTCTTCCAAGAAAATTCGATTATATCGGGGCTAACAAAGCATTGTACAAGGTGGCGCCTCTTGGAAGTTTATTCAATTTTGCCGTAACATTAACGACCAAATAATTTATTTTATTATGTGATTTTGATTCTTACAAGGGCATCCCCAGATCCTGGTGGAATGCATGGGTGTAACGGAATTTTTTCACATTATACAGGTCACTAAACAAACAGGCCTTCTAAAGTTAACCATTCTAGAGGCAAAAACCATGACGATAGACATCGGTATCTTAGTAACTGTGATTATTGACAGGGCTGTACTGCAAGTTAGTTGTCTTCTTGAACATTGCGAGGTATTTGTAAGTTGAAAATTGTATAAATTATGACATATATATTTTAGCCTTTTTAGTATTTCGAACAAATATACATATAAAGATCATTGAAAATGGTATGTTTACATGAGACACTTAAATGGAATATATAGATGAGATTATCAAATTGAAAGATACGTAGTGCATTATTTAATAATTGCAGACATAATTAGAAAGGATGTTGATACACTTTAAGCGAAAACAGTTTTAGGATATGAATAACTTTGTAAATGAACTAGGAGATATACAAGGTAGTCTTTGAAACAAAATTTAAAATATACACAAACTAAAAAAAGAGTCAGAACATAATTACGTGAGCTCAGACAGGATAAATAAAAATAAATTCTGATAACTTAAATGGAAAGATGAGCAACCTTATTACAGGACAGTATACGAAGGATAAACGATGCAACACAGGAATAGAAAAGGAGAAGAAGAAATACACACCACTCATTTGCTATTCCTGAACTGTCATATAATATAATATGCACGATATGGACCACATGGGATATTCGTGCATCCCTTTTCATAATAGTAATTTGATAATTACAGTCAATCCACAGTGAACACATTCAAATCATTGATAATCTACGACTTCCTTTATACACAATAAGATCCTCATATACTAACAACGTTACAATTGATATTCTTTACAAAAATATAGTATTTATTGTATTGCTATTTTCAATCAATATTTTTAATATAGTCTGACGCTGTCACTATCCGTACCAGGAAGGTCATCTCTAACCCATTACTAGCTAGAAAGCAATTCGTCATTGATGTTCTACATCCAAACAGAGCTAACGTCTCCAAGGATGAATTACGTGAAAAATTAGCTGAAGTTTACAAGGCTGAAAAAGATGCTGTTTCCGTTTTCGGTTTCAGAACCCAATACGGTGGTGGTAAATCTACTGGTTTCGGTCTAGTTTACAACTCTCCAGCTGATGCCAAGAAGTTCGAACCAACCTACAGATTAGTCAGATACGGTTTAGCTGAAAAGATTGAAAAGGCTTCCAGACAACAAAGAAAGCAAAAGAAGAACAGAGACAAGAAGGTCTTTGGTACTGGTAAGAGAAGAGCTAAGAAGGTTGCTCGTCGTAACGCTGATTAAAATTAACAAAATATATTGTTTTTATTATTCTGTTTTTACTTATATTTTTAACCCTTTTTCCACATTTTCTGGAACTGTGATTGCAACCGGATATCATTTTGTATAATATCAAACATCCCATTGAAAAAAAAAAGTGGTCTCATAACCTCACATGTCATTAATATTGTAGACTAATATGGTAGTCTATAATTTACACACATTTATCTATCAAGTTTTCTACCATCACATTTGGGTAAACTTGATGATATATACTTTTATAGTTATATATGAATACAATAAATCTAAAAATTCATTAAAATAATTGAATTTAGCATGGAAAGGAGGCAGATTAAAGGTTGTCTATACGACTTGGTATAACTTGAAGCTCATTAAGGTACGCTTGATGTGATATGTCACATATTATCCCATCAAAAACGTCAAAGTTTCCATCATTTTGTCAACATGTTGCTACTTAGCGGACTTAAAATTATTTTATTTTTCGCTTTACTAAATTATTTTCACAAATTTTCTGTTTTCTCGAAAGAGAAGTTGGAAAGGGGAGCTGGCAACTTTACAATCAAAGAACAGCAATATTATTTATAAATAAAACAGGCTTCTATATCGAAATGAAGTATGGGCATGTTTATTATAAAAATTTGCTTTTGCAGTACTAAATATCACATAGCTATAATATCATCCAACCTTATATTATACCAAATAGAACCATGTCCTTCAATACCCTAGCTCGTGTCTCTGCCAGAAGAATGGCTCTAGCCGCAACTAGAAGCCGTGTTATTCCTCAAATTATGAGAAAGAGCACCACATTCGTTCCTATGACTAGAACATTTACTACTTCTACCATTAAATTTAACCAACAAAGACAAGCGGTAAGTGAGATTCTAAAATCTGAACTAAAATTAGAAACAGAAGCAGCTGCTGATCCAGCTGAAATCGAAACCCCAGCTTTATTTAAGGATTTCCTAGATAAATATGGGTTTGAAATTGAAGCCACCCCAGGTAAGAATGACGCCCATATCTTTAAGAAGACAGAAGATGGAGAAACCGTCAGTGTCTTTTTTGATGTAGCCCAAGTTGCAAATTTACCATATGATGACGCCATGGCTGAGGACGTAGCTAACGAAAAAAATATCGAAGAAGAAGATTTTGATTCTATTGCAGACAATTTTGCTAACGTTAATGTTGTCGTTAGTAAAGATGCGGATGGTACTAGTGTTGCATTCGATCTATTAATGAATTTACAAGAAGGTTCCTTCTACGTTGATAGTGTAACTCCTTTTGCATCTAAGGACGCTGCGCTAAATGAATCTGCTGAAGCAGAATTATCTAGAGAACTAGCTTATCATGGCCCACCATTCTCTAACTTAGATGAAGAATTACAAGAAACTATTGAAATCTACTTATCAAGCAGAGGTATTAACGAAGAATTGTCATCATTCATTAGCGCATATTCAGAATTTAAAGAAAATAATGAATATATCCAATGGTTAGAAAACATGAAGAAATTTTTTGATTAAACCACCATAAATTCGTGATATAAATATAGAATCCACAAACATTTCAACTAGATATCCTTTTTGTTTAGTGGTTATCAACAATCGTGGCATTACTGACACGTTTAAATAATTCTCAATATATAATCCTGTACATAATTTCATAAAAAGAATGTTTATTCACCCCCTAGTAAATTCATCTGTTAGAACCTTCTACTGATTTCTAATGTCCTTGAAGATTCTCTCTTCGTTGTGTCATCTTAGAAACTATGAATAATTTTGTTTTCCGGTCCTACTTAAAAAAAGGGCCTACATGAATGTCAATCAAATTCCCATCAACATCTTGCATAAAGTTACGACAAACCAATTACTGTACTAAAGAACTGCTAATTGACAGATTTTTTTCATGTTTAGAAGATATATTGAACCTGTATTAATTGAAAGAATTGTATATGATCTGAAACATGGTACGAAAGATCAAAATGAGAAACAGAGACTAGCAGTCGAGGCAATAAATTACCTTAAACAGCTGAACTATACAAACTCGCCACACTGGGACACTTTACTATCTGTCAGTGGGCTCCCTAGGCATCCAGAAGATGCGTCCTTTCAAAGTGATCAAACTGAACAATGCGTAATTATTAAGAAGATTATAGCTCATGAATACGTTGACGCATTACGTATTTTAGAATCTGGTAATATAAATCAAGATGAATATTTTCGAAGATTAGAATGTATTATTAATATTAATATTTTGAATAAAGATTATCATAGCATAGAAGAAATTAGTAATTATTTCAAGAATAATAATCATTCAGATTTAGAACCAGCAGAACAAACAGCACTAAGAAAAATTCAATTAGTAATATGTTCATCATTTTATTTACAAAGAAGATTCTTTGAATGTTGTTCAACTTTCTTTAAATTCGTGGAAGATGATCCTGGAATATTAGATCTATTAAGAAATGATGATAATGGATTTATATTGTTTCGCAAAGAAGAAATATTGATTATGATAAGTATATCCTGTGTTGTGTCGATTCCATTGGATAACTACTCCTCATTTATATATCTTCCAGAGGTTAAGGAACTTTTCAAATTATATCCTCCTTTATTCAGATGTATGGAATATCTTATACAAACTAAATTCACTGCATTTTTCAAATATTGGGATAAAATGATAGGTAATATGTGTGATGATAGTATGTTCCTTGAAAAAAGTTGGAAATTTGCACAATTTACAATGAGATCGAAATTATTTTTCTTCTATATTAGAATCTCCACAAGATTTGAGATATCTTACATTTCAAGAATTCTAAATGTTGATGAAATCCAGGCTAAGGAAGAGATTCAAAAATTAATTGATTCAGCTGGTCTGAACGTTGTTATCTGTGATGATATAATTAAGTACAAATACAAGATGTTGTTTCAAGATGCTGTGGAAACATTAAAGGAGAGTGAACTAAAAATTCAAACCTTATTAGATGATCGGAGGATGAGTAATAGACGAATGAAGGATGAGATACAAAATGATATTATAGAAAGCAAGGAATCCATAGACAACTATGTTGGCGGAGATGATCATGATATTGATATTATGGATGAACAATCTTTTTTAAATGCGAGTGAAAACGATGATGAACTTCATGACAATAATGAAATAATAGATATTTAAATGCCTATATGGGCTTATTTAAAGTATTTTATCTAGCATTTTATTTTTCATATTTTAAAATTTTCGATTATGCTGACCTTAGAATGTTACCATTCACTTCTTAAAGTATTTTTAGATATACTAATTTTTTGAATTTTCTTTGGTTGAACAACAGGAGATTGTAAAGTATCTCTCATAATCGAACTTTGATCATCTTGTAAATAATCATCTAAATCCAAATGATTTCTTTTTTGTCTGACACGAATTGAATCCTGCGATTCTGTATCCTGAACAACTAATTTCGTGATATCACAGGAATCAGGTAAACCATCAATAATATTTTCCTTTAGTTGTATAATTTCTTGAATCCATTGATTTGCTTGTTCTTTTGAATTTGGTAAAATTTCACTGTAACAATTATGAGCTGAGTTGATATTTAGATATATTTTTATAGGATACTGTTTATTAGGATCTATAAATTTTGTGAATGGTGATTTAATATTAGGTAAATCGAAGGTCATAACTGTTGACCTATATTTATTAGATTGTGAAACATGTTCATGATTTTCTTCTTCATCTAATATAATTACTTCGTCGAATAAAAATAATGAAAATGAGAAAGCGAATCGTTCCTTTAATTCCTGATTCAATAAAGTTTTATCAGCTACTAAATCATTTATTATTGAATTGACACTAGTTGGCATTTTTTTACACCTTGCTAAATATCTAAAACATTTTCTAACTATCATTAAATCTTGAAATTCAGAAGAACTTTGATCAAAGGAACAATCTAATAAACATTTAAAACATCTTTGTATAGATGCACTATTGATATTCCCGTAACAAATTCCATGAATTTGTTTGTTACACATTTTACATTTTTTCATTGCAGTTGCATTTGTTTGACAAGCTAAATTACAATCACATGTTGTTATTTTATTTATGTGCTCAGTTGTTATCATAGGTTGTGTATCCTTAATTACCATTTGTGTCTCTTGTAAATTTGTTTTATCTGAATTTAAGAAATTTCCTAAAATATTTGAGGTTTGACTTTGTGAATGAGTATTAAGTTTTTGTTCGAGGACATCTGAATCCCTTTCAGCTTCAATTTCAAATGGATCGATAATCATATATTTATCATTATTATTATTTGTAATATTATTTTCATTAATTGTTGAATAAACGTTCATTTTCAAATGATGATGATTTGTACTTAAGGAACTGGCGGAGAAAGTAGATAATGAAGTATCTAATGGTATCTTTAATGTAGCTCTTTTATCAAATGAGGCATCTTTAAAGAAATCTGGTTGATAATCAGTTTTAACATTATCATTAAATAAAAGTCTCATTGATAAATATTTCTTTTGTGGCAATGGTTCTAATGATTGGGTAATTATAATAAATCTTCTCATTAATTGTTGAGCCATCTTTCTTGAATCGAATAATGATATTGTACTCTCATTATTTTGATTGTTTAAAGTTAATGAGACCTCATTTTTGTTATTATTATTTAAATAATCAAAATTGAAAATGTAATTCTCACAGAGATTTGTTGGATCATTTTCATTTAAATATATCCCAAATGATAAACTTTTCAAAAAATTTAATTTTATTGTTGGGAATACACCTTTCTCTAACCAATCTAATAAAGTATTAACATCATTATTTTTACCTCTAATTAAAGTTTTAATCTTAATTGAATTTGAATGACTAATTAAATTTTTATTATAATTTTTTTCACTTTTAGCTGGAACAAATCTTTGATCAATGAAATTTTCATCTGGGAATAAACCTCTTAAGAAAGTCAAACAACCAAATGACATAGTTAACATCGTTTGCATTAATTTTTGTGATTGTTCTGTTGTTATAGCTGTCTTTGTCTCTGTCTTGGTAATTACCATTTGATTAGTTGACATGTTTAGCAGTATTGTTATTATTCTAGGTTGAGGTTGAAACTGTTTGCAATTGTTAAGTGAATCGACAGAATTAAAACTTTTAAGCAAGATAAAAAAAAATGCTAACAAACATAAAACTGTTGATATATATATCTCTTTATACATATAGTATTTATATTCTTTAAATAATGTCTCATTAGCCGCCAATGTCCGTTCCCGTTTCATTATCCTGGGGTCATAAATTGGGGTACGGAGAAAAATGAATAATAATTACGTATAACTTTTTCTTTTTCAATAGCTCAAACCATTCCAAGTTATCCTATTTTAGCCGCCTAGGGTTTCCAGCTCGACACAGTATCACTTTACACGTCTCAGGTTTATTCGGTTTTGTTTCTTTTTCAGCGGGACTACCACTATAAATGGCTACAAAGAAATTGCCCTAGCAAAACTGTTGAGTAATAATTGTGTTCATTTCCCGCCGCTTTGCATCAACTACTACATAAACGCACGGACGAATTACGTACCAACACGCGGGGTATAATTGAATTTATAGAAGCCGTGCCAGTAAGAAACCAACTGACACCAGGCAAAGAGAATTGTTTTTATTGATACAGCACAGTACGTATCTAATATGTACTGGGATCCATTTCTTCTTCATTTATAGTAGTAATTATAGCAATAAATACGCTAATTCGATGAGAGTCGAAATAAGAGACTCTTATATGCATAGCCATTGAATAAATAAACAGTCGAACCGAAAAACAGACGAACAAATTAGCAAGCAAGCAAAATGTTTTAGAAAGCTATTCATCCCGCTTATTTATTTATTTATTTATTTATTTATTGTGGGTGTACTTACGCACCATATTCTCCGGCCCCTTAAAAAAGCTAATGTTGAATAACTGAGAATATTATGATAATTATTATTATTATCGTTTACTAACTATTGGTATTTTAAGGGAGAGGACATATATACATATGGATTCACACTACTTGGTTAATAATAGTACTTACTTCATAATAATTCTTTTTTTTTTTTTTTTTTTAATTCGTTCTCTTGAACATCCTGTCCTGCACGAGGTTATTATACAGCCATCTATTTTATTCATCACCCTGCTATTCTTACTTCTGTATATTTATAGGTTTCTTCTGGAGTGATGTGGGACAACTAAAACAGGACGGAGAAAAGAAATAAATACCAATAAATTTATTGTTATTATTATATAAGAAGGAACAATAAATTTATACATATATTTTTCAATAATCACGGTTTCTATTTCTCAAACAACAGTTTGTACATTATTATTATAAATTTAATAACTAAGATAAACTTTGATACCCTATATTCTAAATGACAGAACCTATGTCCCCTCAGAGAGAGTTATCATGTACTCTATCAAATCATTCAAATAATAGTAATCAAAATTCAGATAATTTTTCAATAAAGGCAATATATGAGGGACAAATACCTGAATTGACTTTATCGAGACCAATGTCAAGGGGTTCAATTAATTCAAATCTCTCAATGACAACGAAGGATAATAATATTTGTAATAATTTACAAGAGAATAATATTAGTAGTACTAAACGAGTCGTTATACCTTCTTATACTTCTTCTATGTTAAGTAATATGACAACAATATCACATAATAAATTAAGAAAATTTAGTAATTCAGGAAGTAGTTGTACTAATAGTAATTTAGAGATTCATATTGTAGGGCCTACACCACATAGTAAATTAAATACAGAGGATATATTTAATGATAATATATCTGTAACTAGTACACCAGGTTATCCTGATACACCAATGGCACCACCGATGTCATTACGCGAAAAGATGAAATTATTAAATATTGAAAGAAATATTCCAACAATTATAGATGAATCAACTAATGGTGATCCAAATGCGTTAGATACTAATTTAATCTTACATTCAAATGATATGACTACATCACAATCAATGGATAATGTATTAAAATATTCAAATAAATCCTTTCATAATCATCCTTTACATCATAAACTTACACCATATACAAGTAATCATGGTTCAACAACATTAGATACAACTATTACATCAAATCTACAACCATTTCATTTATCAGATAATGTAATCTCAAGTGAATTGGATAGTATTGCAAGTACATTAGGTGATGATATTTCATACATGAGAAATTTTAATAAAAATACATCACAAGTAATATCGCCAGTAGAATCATTTGAAGAAGTTTAAATTTTGTATCATACATATATCATAAACAATTATATATATATATAGACAAGAAGATGAAAAAAGTTTTTGTTCTGTTAATGTTGTTTTTTATACTACAGTACCCGAATGCATAAATATTACTGTACTTTCTGTCTTTTTTGTTAAGCGGTCGAATTTTACTCGGCGGCTATTACTTCTTATATAAATATATACGTTACCTTTCATCACATATTTAAACCTGCAAAAGTAAAGAAAAACAAGCACAGAGAATGTCTAACACGATTATATCAACATTTGAAAACACCATTAATGAATTTTGTGAAGTTGCCACTTGGCTCAATTCACAATTATTAGATTCCAAAAATTTAACAGCAACAAATTATAAGATTATTAGTAATAGAATTGATGCTTTACAACCAACAGCAGAAAAATATGAAACTTCATTCAGAGATGGAAATATTAATGTTGATGAAACGATTTTAATTAGATTTGAAAATTTGTATAGTACATTATGGAATACAATTACTTTATTATTAAAGAATAATTATGATAACGATTGTATGTTATTTCTTTGTAAATGTCAGTTATTCACAGCAATACAATTATCTGTTTATAATTCATTATCAAGGGATGATTTATCATATTTTAATTGTTTTGTAGTCGTATTGAAATCATTAGTCAATAATATTAAACATGACAAGGATTCAATTAGTGAAATTGAAGAGAAAATATTTGACGTAACAAAAGCACATATTGATCTATTTACAAATATTATTACTACTAAAAATGATTCAAATTTACAGAATTCATTAGTTGAAGCACATATTTGTTTATTTCAAAGTTATATTCAAAGAAATGATACAGAAACAGCAAGAATTTATTTAGAAAAAGTTCAAATGGATAATTTACCAAACCCAATTATTCCGAAGACAATTTTAGAAATTTCAAGAACTATTTATAATTCATCCCTTCATGTTTATAAGAAGAGCATTAACAAAACGAGTGAAGTTCTAAATGATATTGCAACCTACCTTGAGAAATCATTACAATTTATTACAAGATTTGTTAATGATATTAAAACACATATCGATTATGTTCCTTTGAAATATTCATTACTATCACTACTGGTTCAATGTATTATTGAAAATCCATCTTTTTCATCAGATAACAAAGAAAGGGCTATGACACTCTTGGAACAACTTCAGATGGAATACCCAAAGAAGGCAATTCCATTTCAATTACATGTAAAATTTTTAAAAATTGCCAAAAGTGAAGATATGACAGATATGATTGCATCAACGATTATGCAAATGATATTAAATGTTGATATCCCAAAAAATATAGATTCATTACTCAATACTATTAATGAAATTAGTGAAATTAGTACCAAACATGCATTAAATTCACTAGATTATTTATTTCGAAATAAAATTGATCAAATTAAGGATCAAGTAATTTTCGAAAGAGTAATAGTAACAAGATTTTATATGACACTTCAATCAAAAAATCTTAGTGAGACAGAAATGATTGAGAGTTTATGTGAATTTTATAAATTAATGGAACAAAACATTTCAAAACCATTATCAAGGACCTCTGTATCAAGTCTTGTTACATTGTTATGGAGTTCAGGTAAAAAAATTGAAAAGACAGAATCATATGTCTTATGTAGCAAATTTTATGAGTTATCATTAAATGACCTTATTAGTGAATCGTATGCAGATCTTGGGAAATTACAAAGAGCGTTGGTTAATTCTTACATTTTATCAAATGAACTTACAAAAGCGGATGATCTTTTGAATAGTATGTCTTCACAAGAGAAAATATATCCACTAACAATATTATTACAAGTTAAACTTCAATTGGCGTTACAAAATATTACTCAGATTCCAAAACTATTTCAACTTTTTTCTCAGTCCTCAACTGAAAGATCGATAGAGTCATTTATCTTGTCACTTAATGAGGTTAGAAATTATCCAGAATTATTAATTTCTGGTGTCACTTCACTTTTCAAGATGTTAAACAAAATGAATGAAAGTATTGGGAAATTAGAAAAAGGAAAATGGGATCTTTCGATTGTTAGTTTAGTAAGATTTACAGTACAAAGTGTATTAAAACTCGGTGAAGAGACTCAGCAAAATTTAAACCTTAATGTTAGAAAAATCATTTCCTTATTGGACGTTCCTCAAAAATATTTTAAAGACCTAAAATCTAAAAGGGTTTTAAATATACTAGAGGACGGTACCACCTCTAATGAAACAACATTTAAACTTACAGTTGACGATATCGAATGGTTTGCATCCACAGCATATAACGTTGGAAGCGCTCTTCTACAAGATGAAACACAACTAGAAGCTTCATTGGAGTGTGTTTCCTTAGCTAATAGATACGTTGAACTAATACCGTATGCAGACTTCACCTTTACAAAGATGTATCATTTTAATTATTGGGGATATAGATGTAGGGCGCAAACAATATTAATAAAATATCATATATTAGATGTGCAGCAGGGTAGAGATATAGAAAACTTTTCAAAGTTGCAAAATTCGGAACCAGAGATGTTGATTCAAGATATAATTGCCTTTATACAGATAGCTACTCCAAATAAGTTGATCTCAACAGATCAAATTGACGAATTGGAGATTTTGATTATTGAAGCATGTCAGGTATATCTAAACCTTTTGTTAGATGAAAGTAAAATCGATGCAATTAATAATATATTTTCAATAGAGCTTTGTCAAAATCAAATTGAGTTAGACACTTCTTTAGCACAATGTTTAATCAATAGAGATGGTATTCCAATGAACATGAGAAGGCCATTCCTAATAAAACTAATTAGCCGTTCTTTAAATAAGGATTACTACAGCATTACCACAATATGTTATTGGATTCGCATTGTTTTCACTGATTACAACAATAAGATATCAAGCATGGAACATGATATTTTTGAATGTACTTTAACTAAAGTGAAAGAAAATAAGAATACGTCATGTAACCGATCTCTGGAAGAGGAACTTGATATTGAAAATATTTCAAGTATTTGTTGGAATTTTGGAATAACTTGTCTGATATCCGAAGAAAGAGATGAGTTTATTAAATGGGCTAAACTTGCCTATCGATTCTCAAAGTATGCTAGAATTGGCTTGGAACAGCAAATGAGAAATCTTTGGAATTCTTTATTATCTACAGGGCAAGTACCAAATACAGATCAGATAGCAAATATATTTGTTGACTAGACAAGAATTGTATGAGTATGCTGAGCAATTGATATGTGATGGTTTGTCAGTTTGTTAGTTTGTTTCATTTATTAAATAGTTGTTGTTGTTCTCTATTGGCATATCTTAATGTGTGGCGTTGCGGCTCTTTCTTCTGATAATTATTATTGAGTTAGAATCGCTCATATATTCTCATCTTCAACCATATGTATATAAGTAGCAGTTGTAATTGTGACAAATTTGCTCGACATATAGTCTTTAATCATTCGGGATCTGTCATTTTTGTTCATTTGCAGTCACCTCATATCAAAATGTGACATTTCACGTGCATATTAACCTTTTCTCACTTCAGCGATATCCACCACGCGGCTGTGTCGCTGTCTCAGATAAAACCGTGTAAGAATTAGAAGAAGTGATAGAAACTCCACATTCGGTAAAAATGCCGTGAGACATTTCAAAGAGGAACACCACAATTGTATAAGGGCTGATGGTTTTAAAGAAGCTTTGAGTCAAGAAAATGCACGTATTACTTGAATTACCAAATATTTTCAGTCGTAAAAGAGTATTTTGCATTTCTTGTGGAAATTTACAAAATCGAATCTAATCTGGGATTAGTTGAATGATAATATATAAATATCGATCAAGACAGAAAGATATTCATATGGATTTCGTTATGTTTTAATATGAACTATGAATGAATATCCAAGGACTATAGAAGCAAATATTATTAATACTAACGACGATCAAATGACAGCAGATATACAACATATACCCGCCACACCATGTATGATTGATGATTACTTCGGAGATGATGACATGGCATTTTCTCCCACGGAATCATTCATGAATGCATTACCACGTAGGATACATGTTTTACCGGAACAAAATAAAATAAAACCGTTTTCAAAAGGAGACATGAAAATTCTGTTATTAGAAAATATAAATAATCAAGCAATCGTATCGTTTAGAGACCAAGGTTATCAGGTAGAATCATATAGAGATGCACTGCCAGAGTCGGTACTGATAGATAAGATTAGAGACGTCCATGCAATTGGTATCAGATCTAAAACTAAATTATCACGAGAAGTTTTAAAGCATGCTAAGAATTTAATGGTAATTGGTTGTTATTGCATAGGTACAAATCAAGTCGATTTAGATTACGCAGCTAACATGGGTGTCGCTGTTTTCAATTCACCTTTCTCGAATTCTAGATCAGTTGCAGAGTTAGTATTGGCTGACATAATATCATTGGCAAGACGAATAACAGATAGATCATCACAGTTACGCCAAGGTCAGTGGGATAATTCGAGTAAGCATTGTCATGAGGTTAGAGGTAAAACTGTCGGTATAATAGGATATGGCCATATAGGATCACAGTTGTCTGTTTTAGCAGAAGCAATGGGTATGCAGGTTTTGTATTATGACATCCTTAATATTATGGCAATTGGAAAAGCTAAACAGGTATCAACTATGGAGGAATTACTGAATAAGTCTGATTTCGTGACATTACATGTTCCAGAAACTTCGGAAACTAAAAATCTTATCTCAAAATCCCAAATATCAGCAATGAAACAAGGGTCATATTTAATTAACTCATCCAGAGGGTCGGTTGTGGATACAGCTGCATTGATTGGTGGGCTAAAATCTGAGAAATTACTGGGCGTAGCACTGGATGTCTACCCTAATGAGCCTAGATATAATGGCGGTAATATGTTCACAGATAAATTAAATAAATGGACATCAGAACTTATAAAACTTCCTAATGTTATATTAACACCTCATATCGGTGGGGCAACAATGGAATCGCAGAGTGTTACTGGTTTAGAAGTCTCTGAAGCAATTGCAAATTTCATTACACAAGGTATCTCCGTTGATGCCGTAAATTTTCCTGAAGTGTCCTTAAGACAGACAAATTTTGCAGATGATGCATTAATAATACTTTTTGCTCATGAAGATGTACCTGGCGTACTGAGAGCTGTTAACGATATTCTAGCTACACATAATATTGAAAAACAATATTCAGAATCCAGTAACGGAATTGCATATGTCATTACTGATCTTTCCTCTGTAACTCAGAATGACGTCAACTCAATATATAACCAATTAGATAGAATACCTGAAAAGGTTACTGTGAGACTTATATATTGAATATATAACTATTTACTTCTAATATCCATAGAGTGCTATGATATAATACTGACGGCTAATTTAAAATACGAAAATCCACCAAAATATTCACTGGACATAATGTGATACGAACTAGGTGCTTATGATCATTATAATTTTCAAGTTATCTCAAATATGTCAATTTCCAAGATTCTTGTAATGTGTCATCGATATTATATTCTGTATATTCTGTCATTTTTGAAAAATTTTTGGCCATTCAGGGTAACGCCGAAACTTTTGTTTCTCTCGGTGGCAAAAAATTAAAGTGCGATTTCGCTTAAGTTTAACTCACTAAAATTGGGAAACCTTGAATGAACTACGGGGACCCCATTGCTAGCTTACATGCAATTTATGATAAAAAATCTTTAATACAATTCAAATTTAAATTTATTTAGTTCTTTTATAGAAACCATATACAACACCAAACGTAATTTCCAGTTACTAAGACTTTAAATAGATTCCTAAGCATTCAATTAAGCAATAAGAAACGGAATATTACAAGGGAAACCAAGGAATAATAAAATGTCTTTAACCAGCGCTGCTCCATTATTGGTGCTATTAAATGAGAAAGATGACAATATCAAGTCATACGCGTTGCAATCTATAAATGAAGTTATTGATGCAGAATGGTCAGAAGTTTCTAACTATATCTCTAACATTGAAGCGTTATCAGATGAAACAACCTTCGAGGGCCATAAGATGGCCGCATTGGTCGCTTCTAAGGTTTACTATAACTTAGGTGAATATAACTTAGCTGTCAGATTTGCATTGGCTGCTGAAGATTGTTTCGATATAAATGAAAAGAGTCAATACGTTGAAACAATTGTTTCGAAGAGTATTGAAATGTATATCCACCAACAAACCAGGAACAACGTTGAGGAAGATACTCATATACAAATTGAACCTAAATTAACTTCTATCTTTGAAAGAATGTTAGAAAAATGTGTTAATGCTTCTGAATTCAAATTAGCATTGGGGATTGCTTTAGAAGGTTATAGACTAGACATCGTCGAAAGGATTTTAGAAAGCCGTATTGCTGAAGATACCGAATCCAACAGTTTAAAACTACTGAACTATGTCTTAACAACAACTTCTGCAACTATTTCAAACTCCAACTTTAGAACAAAAATTTTGAAATCTCTATTTAAACTGATTCTATCAATGAAAAATATTGACTACTTTACAGCATCTAAGGTTGTTGTTAACTTAAATGAATTAGAATATGCAGTTGAGTTATTTGACACGTTAAAAGCTAATAACTGTAAGAGTATTTCATACCAAATTGCCTTTGACCTAGTTTCATCTGGGTCCCAAGGTCTATTGACATCTCTAATTAAGGACTTAAATGGCAAATGCTTTGATCCAGTTCTTCTTAATATCTTATCTGGTCTAACCACTTGTGATTACTACAATACATTTTTGCACCAGAATAAAAACACAGATATTGGATTGTTAAACAAAACTAAATCATCTCTAGATGGTAAATTTTCTTTATTCCACACCGGTGTCAGTGTTGCTAATGGTTTCATGCACGCAGGTACTACAGATAATTCTTTTATTAAGGCAAATTTACCATGGCTAGGCAAGGCCCAAAATTGGGCAAAATTTACAGCCACTGCTTCCCTGGGTGTTATTCACAAAGGTAACTTGACTGAAGGTCAAAAGGTAATGAGCCCATATTTACCAGGTAGTCGTGCATCTTCACGTTATATTAAAGGTGGTTCTCTATATGGTTTAGGTCTTCTAAATGCGGGGTTTGGTATAAATGTTTTATCTTACTTACTAAACATTATTGAAGAGAATTCAGGCACTGTTGGTGATGAAGATGTCGATGTCCTGTTACATGGTGCTTCCTTAGGTGCAGGTTTAGCTGCCATGGGATCTCACGATAATTACGCCTATGAAACTCTTAGAGAGGTCATATTTCATGATACTGCAACATCTGGTGATGCAGCAGCACTAGGTATTGGTTTAACTATGCTTGGTTCCGGTGATCAAGATTGCACAGAAAATATGAGTGCATTTGCGCATGAAACAAACCACGGTAATATTAAACGTAGTTTGGCCTTAAGTGTTGCTTTAATCAATTATGGTTGTCAAGAAAAAGCTGATGTTTGGATTGAAAAACTACTGGATGATGAAGATTCTACTATCAGATATGGTGGTGCTTTCACAATTGCACTTGCATATGTTGGTACTAGTAACAACGGTGCTGTAAAGAAGTTGTTACATGTTGCGGTCTCAGATTCAGATGATGATGTTAGACGAGCAGCCGTTATCTCCCTAGGTTTTGTTCTGTGTCGTGATTATGCTACTGTCCCAAGAATAGTTGAACTGTTGTCAAAATCCCATAATGCACATGTCCGTTGTGGTACAGCTCTTGCGTTAGGTATTGCATGTGCTGGTAGAGCTTTGGACGAAGCTCTTGATGTATTGGAACCATTAGCTAAGGATCCGGTTGATTATGTTCGTCAAGCTGCATTGATTGCCCAAGCAATGATTACCATCCAACAAACTGATAAATCTAATCAAAGAGTCACAGAAATAAACAAGAACTTCCTAAGTGTTGTTACAGGTAAACATCAAGAAGCTTTGGCAAAATTCGGTGCTTGTATTGCACAAGGTATTTCTAATGCTGGTGGTAGAAACGTTACAATTCAACTTGAAAATAACGAAACTGGTACGTTAGATACCAAATCCATTGTTGGTTTGGTAATGTTCACACAGTTCTGGTATTGGTACCCACTTGCACATTTCCTATCTCTATCATTCACACCAACAGCTGTCATTGCTGTACGTGAGACCGATCTTGCAATTCCAAAGGTTGAATTAAATTGTTTCGCTAAGGAGGGTGTATTCGACTATCCTAAGATGTATGAAGAAGAAGCTAATAAAGAAGTTGAAAAGGTTGCAACAGCTGTTCTTTCTACAACAGCAAGGGCTAAGGCTAGAGCTAAAAAAACAAAGAAGGACAAGGATGAGAAAGAGGATAAAGAAGAAAAACCTGCAACGAACGAAGAAGAAACAACAGATGAAACTAAAGCATCCAATGTCGATGCCTCATCTGATGAATATTCTAAGACTAAATACTCTTCGAAACCATATAAGATTCAAAATCTAACAAGAGTTCTACCTCAACAATCAAGGTACGTATCGTTTGTTAAGAATGGTAGATTTGCTCCAGTACGTAAATTAAAGAACACGGCTGGTATCATTGTTGTATCAGATTCGAAACCTAACGAACCAATCGAATTGATAGAGACAATTAGAGAACGTAATGATATTAATGCTCCAATGCCTCCTCCATTTTATGTTAGTGATGAAATTGATTTCGATAATTTATAAGATTAGATGGGTTTCAATATTGGGTAAGTAACGATGAGATTAGAAGATTTCAAATTGTACGATGGTCATAGTTTGTTATGCATTTACATATATATATATATATATAATTTATTATCAACATGGTGTATATTAACACTTAGGCAATTTTATATAAATGCTAATGAACATATTAACAAGAATAGCTAACATTATATAAATAAAGGAATTCACACATTTTATGTGCAGATAACTTATCAGAATGGTTTCTGTTTGTAATCCTAATATTATTGGGAAGTTGATATTATGAAAAGTTTATTTTATGATGAAGTATCCGTTTTGTTTATATATTGTATATAGATAATATTGTATTTCGTTATATTGTTTTGTGTTACTCTACTCAGTTCTTGAACTTGACAACAAGTTCGTCGAATCTAGCATTGATCTCAATATCGTTCTTAATCAGTGGATGTTCTGGATCCAAAAGAGCAAGCTCTTTCTTTAATGATTCAGCTGTGTCTAGGCCTTGCATAGCCGCTAAAGTAATCTTAGAAGAAATGAAATTTGGTTTGAATGTTTCGGCGCTGTCTGTTTGTTCAACTTGATAGTAATCTGATTCCAACACATCCACAATACCTTGAGCTTCCGCTATATTACCTTGTTGTAAATGCAGATTTAATAGACCTAATTGAGTCTTCCAATTTGGATATGTTTGAGCTAATTCTTCAAAATAATAGAAATTTAAGCCTGATGTGTCTTGATTCTTCGCAAATTTTACGTAGGCTTCAGCTAAGTTTTGAATAATTTCACCCTCATTATTTAGAGTCAATCTTTGTTCAATGGAGTAGTAAATATTTGATGCTACAGTCTGTTCTCCCTTTAATAGAGAAATTTGAACAGCTAATAGAGAAAGTTCAATGTAACCATTTGATGATCTATCTTCCTCTGTTGTAATAGAATCTAGACCCTTGGTGCATACTTCTAAAGCTTCAGAAAGTTCTCCAGATATAACTAGAGCAGATGCAAGTAAATGTAATTCAAAACCACTGCTGGTACCTACAGAAACTGAAGATTTCAATTTGGACACGTCCTTATCATTTAAGTATACGGAATAAGCATCCAATGTTTTGCCTAGGGGAGAGGAGACTGTTCCTGTGGTATATTTTTTTAATGCTAATTGTGACATACCTTTATAGTAAGTTATGGTGTTATCTTCCGCATCTTCATTCTTCAATGCTTCCTTCAGACATTCAGAATAGTTACCAGTGTAGTAATTCTGTATAATATTGAAGTAATCCATCTTTGTATATGTTAGTCTTCGCTGATGTCCGATAGTTATCCTGTAGAGTTTTTCAATTGATTGTAACTTTCTTTAATATATCTGACGTAAAAACTCTAGAATTGTAGAAGGTACGAGTACTATAATGTTAGCCGTCTTAGCATTTGGTCTCCCGATACCTTTCAGCTGAAGTCCTTCTTGTTGTTGTTCCGATTTTCCAGTCTGAAAGTTCCTTCTTCGTGTCACTTGTAAGTTTCGAGAAAAAAACCAATATAATATCACAGTATACGAATTGTGTGAGCAGGTGAAAATCATATGAATTTTTTATATATGGTTGTTATGTACGTCATATCACTGGCAGAGAAACCCCGGTAGAGCAGCTTAGATAACCTATAGGAGACAAGAACTAGATCCGACCCTAATCTCAAGAAATACATCAGCTTGTGATTAAGAGAATGTGGTAAAAAGACTTGTTTTAATAAGTTTAGTCTTTCAATGGCTGTCTGATATACTCATAAAGTTATTGTGTATTTATTTGAACAGATAACTACCAAAAATATGAATAGTAATAGTGTTCAAGAGGGCAAGACTGGAGGGAACGTCTCTGATAAGTCCGCTGAAGGGCCTATGAATCAGCCTTGGTTCAAAGAAGCTTATAAAGCAGCTGTCAGATTTTATGAAAAGGATGACGTATTGGATTCAAGAGATAGAGAAGAATTGTATAAAGCCTATAATTCTATATCTAGAGCCCAAATGTTCGGCGGTTGGCTTGGTTTCTCGAGTGTATTCATCCCACCTTTCTTCTATCAATACTACAAGACTAAAGAAATTAAGGGTGTCAAGGTACCAAGAAATTTTGTGATTGGGTTAGTCGCACTGGCTGGATCTTCTTTCATTGCAGGTAACATTGCTTATAAGAAACAATTACAAAAGTTAGACCCTGATAATGTGTTTGGAAATACAGGCGATTATGGTGATGATGCTCTTGAGAATGAACAAAATCAATTCCAAAAAATTAAACCACCAGCACAGAGACAGTATGAAATGATGACACTTTTGAAAAATGGGTCTTCCACGAGGTGGGCTGCTTATTTTTCTATTACTCAAAAGAACCCAGAGAAAAGATTACCAAATCCAATGATAAAATTACAAGAGATACAACAGGAAGGGTTAAAAAGATCATCGTATATGAATCAAAGAGACCCAATTGGTCTTTATAAAGATATTCCTGAAAAGAAAAAAGAACATCTCAATTCTGGAAATAATAAGGCGGTACCTGTTGATGGCAATACGACAAGTGACACTAGCTTTAGTACTGGCGGAGACTCGTGGTATGGGGTTCGTGAAGAACATAAGACAAGCTCCTCATGGGACAGGATAAGGGTTGGCAATAGCCAGGCAAGTAAACCAGCCTCCAACTCTTCCCCATTTGATGTATTCGAAAATGAAGGGGAAAACAAATCTGGTGCCAACTCATCACTCCAGGTACGTGCCTTACCTACCCGAACGCCTGTAATGGATAGAAATATCTCCCAAGAAGAATTTGATAAACTTCTGGAAAATGAGAGAAACAATGATTAGCGACTATGAACTGAAACCATGACCTTGTATAGGAACAAGATTGGATTTCGGATTTTTCCCACTTTATGTATCGATATTCTGCTTTTTATTCCGATCTACCACTTATGATATTATTCTTAAAATACTTCTTAGTACATATATATATGTATATATTCTTTAAAAAATTTCCTTCCATTAACTTTTTAATTTTACAATAATATAAAGATATCATTAGTTATTGTGTATTATATAAGTACAAACATTTAGTGATAAAGATTATAGTTAGACATTATATCCTATTTTCTAAGACGATTTTTAAAATGAAAGGTTTACTAAGGATTTTCTTATTTAGATTAAGTTGTTATCATTTCTCTTTTCTTCCTTTAAGTTAGATAATTGTCTGATAACAGTTTCGACATCAACGGTGGCATTCTTACCTTGTTGTTCCATGACATCTCTGTTTCTGATATTGACGGAATTTTCAGTCATTTCTTGTTCACCGACAATGAAGATGAAATTGTATTTCAACATTTGACCGTTTCTAACCTTCTTTTGTAAAGTGTTACCAGTTAAATCGACATCAGCGTAGAAACCAGCGGCATGTAATTTGTCACGAACTTCTTGGGCGTAGTCTTGGTATTTAACACCCACTGGAACAACTAAGACTTGACGTGGAGATAACCAGAATGGCCATTTACCTGCGAAATGTTCAGTTAAGATAGCGGTCATTCTTTCAACGGAACCTAAGATAGCACGATGAATCATGACTGGTCTGTCGTAAGCTTCAGTAGCGGCTTCTTCACCAGCGGTCTTGTTATCCCTAGCCTTGAATTCCAATTCAAATCTATTTGGAAGTTGGAAATCCAATTGGATAGTAGCACATTGATGCCATCTTCTTAGAGCATCAGAGATCATGATATCAATCTTTGGACCGTAGAAAGCACCATCACCTGGGTTAATTTCCCAGTTACCACCCCATTTAACTAAAGCGGATTCTAATTTAGCTTCAGCAGCGTTCCAAGTTTCGATTTCACCGACGTATTTTTCTGGTCTAGTAGATAATTCCATCTTGAATTCGAAACCAAAGACACCGTAAACGTATTTTAAGAAATCGAAGATGTTTTCAATTTCGGATTCAATTTGATCTTGAGTACAGAAGATATGAGCATCATCTTGTTGGAATCTTCTAACACGAGTTAAACCAGATAGAGCACCAGAGAATTCATTTCTGTGAATGACACCAAAATCGGCAACTCTCCATGGTAATTCTCTGTAAGAACGTTCTCTTGACTTAAACATTAAACAGTGACCTGGACAATTCATTGGTTTCAAACCATAGGTTTCCTTTTCAACTTCAAATGAGAACATATTTTCCTTATAGTTAGCCCAGTGACCAGAAGTTTCCCATAATTTAGAATTGTACATGTTTGGAGTAATGACTTCTTCGTAACCTCTCTTTTGGTATTGAGTTCTCATTAGATCGACTAAAGTGTTGTAGATTCTAGTACCGTGAGGTAACCAGAAAGCAGAACCTGGAGACATCTCATTGAACATGAACAATTCTTGCTCTTTACCAATTCTTCTATGATCTCTCTTCTTAGCTTCTTCTAAGAATTGTAAATGAGCGGTCATTAACTTCTTATCTGGGAAAGAAACACCGTAGATTCTTTGTAAAGAATCGTTATCGGCATCACCTAAGAAATAACAAGATGAGGCCTTTAATAATTTGAAGGCCTTGATACGGTTAGTGTTTGGAAGATGTGGACCAACACATAAATCGATTAATTTACCACAACGGTAAACGGTAGTAGCACCACCATCCGGGATCTTAGTTTGAACCAAATAAGTCTTATATTTAGAGTAATGGAACATCTTTAATAAATCTTCTTTGGACATGACTAATCTTTCGAATTTTTGTTTATCCTTTATGACATTTTTAGCGACACTTTCTAAAGCTGGGAAATCAGCTTGAGAGATGGTCTTTTCATTGGCTTTTTCTTCTTCAGTTAATTCCTTCATGGAATCAGTAGTAGAGAATTCGTAGAAGAAACCATCATCAGTTGGTGGACCTAAACAGATATGGGCACCTAAGTTACATTCACAAGCTTCACCTAAGACGTGAGCAGATGAATGCCAGAAGACTTTCTTACCATCATCGGATTCGAAATCTAATAATTGTAATTGAATATCTTGATTTTCTTCACCTTCAAATGGTCTGTCTAAATCCCATAATTCACCATTAACTCTGGCGATACATAATCTATCAGCTAGAGACTTGGAGATATCTCTAGCGATATCCATTGGAGTAGTTTCGAAAGCCTTGGCTTCCTTAACGGCGCCATCCTTTAGGATGATGTTTAATTTGTTACGTGGAGCAGAAGCAACTTTATCATTGTATTCCTTTTGTAATTTTTCAAATAGTTGGATTCTTTCATCAATAAATTGTGGTTCTGGGTCCATGTACAAAGCTTGTTTACCTTGTTTGTTGTTATTTTTCTTATTTTCTTTAACTGACAAGTTTTTGACTTGTTCAGTAACTTCAGCTGCACTCATCTTAATGTGTATTTGCTTACGTGATCAATGAAAAGATGAAAAATTTACAAATAAATAAGAGAAGGAAAGAAAAGAAGAAACCGTTACTTAAGAAAAGGGTAGTGAAACGTTTTATAACGATGATAATGACAACTTACTCATCATATAATTGAGTGTTCGTGGTTAGGTGTGTCTAAACTTGTGACAACAATTGAAAGTTTGATGAGATTCCTGTCCTCGATCAATTATCGACCGACTGATTACCAATGCCAATGTGACAGCACTGTACAAAAAGAAAAATTTCAGCTGAAAGAAAAAAAATTTTGTCAACGGACTCGCTGCGCTGTGCGATGCGTCATACGTAGGACGTTTCTTTTGTATGTCGTGTGTAGTGATGTTTAGGCAATATGTTGGCAAATACAGTCTAATTGGATGGCAATAATGACTCACTCATTAGATGTACATCAGTATGTGACTGTTTTAAAAGTCGTACCAACTGTTGAAGTAGTAATAGTCGCTACAAGTACTGTTCTATCATCGATTGTTGTCAAAGGGCATCACTGTTTACGGTATGTGCGATGAGCTACGAAATTTTTCATTTTTGGTTTTTGTTTGCAGTAAGTAAGTATACAGTGATAAGTAAATGATTAATACTCATTTCACCTGGATGATGAATGATGCATGATACAAGAAAGTTCCTAGATTAAATCACCAGGTACCTCCAAGATAATAATACTGTTTATCCGCGTCAAGTCAGTCAAGGAAAGGTGAAACATTGTATCAACCCACCTTATAGAAATACAAAGTTAAGATGTCATCGTTATCAGAAGTCGAGACACAGGATACTTTACCTTATGTAATCGATCCAACGCCACAGAAACCAAGCACTGAACCACCAAAGATCCTAGCACCTTCTATTGAGCAAGTAGATGAGGATCCAGAAGTGCTGAGATCGCTAAGAGGACAAGGTCGTTATTTTGGTATTACATCTGATAACACAGAAGATTTATCACATGTTGTTAAGGAAGCGGAACCTAAATGTAACAACTGTTCACAAAGAGGCCATTTAAAGAAAAATTGTCCACATGTAATTTGTACCTACTGTGGGTCGATGGATGACCATTATAGTCAGCATTGTCCAAAGGCAATTAAGTGTTCAAATTGTAATGAGAAGGGACATTATAGATCACAATGTCCTCAAAAATGGAAAAAAGTTTATTGTACCTTATGTGATAGTAATAAACATTCAAGGGACAGATGCCCAAGTATTTGGAGAGTTTATTTATTAAGAGATGACATCAACCAAAATAAGAAAACTGAAAACGGTTTATCATTAAATATGGATAATATTTTCTGTTATAATTGTGGTACCAGTGGACATTTTGGTGATGATTGTAGTGAAAGAAGATCTTCAAGAGTTCCAAACGAGGACGGGAGTGCATTCTCAGGTGAAAATTTATCACAAGTATTGAAGAATGAATACTATGATAACATAGATTCGAACCAATATAACTATAAATCAAATAGAAGTAGAGAGAATAATAATAACTATAATAACAGTAATAGCAGTAATAGCTATAATAATCAGGGTCGTTTCGATTATAATGATTACGAATACGATGATTCCATGTATGATGACTATTCAAATAACTCGAAATCAAGAAAAAGGTATAGAAATGATAAAAAAAATTCATACAATAACAATAATAGCTATGATGGAGGTTACGTTCAACCTACGCGTAGAGGTAACACATTGGCACCTCCTTCTAGGAACTCATACAACAATAACATCAGACAACATCCTATAACGTTCCCTAGGGGTTCGAACAATATGAATCATAGCATAGATAATGCAAGATACGCTAATTCATCATACAACAATAATAACGGTAATAACTACAATCAAAATACTAAAAGGTATAATCAATATAAGCCTTTCAGAAGCGGAACAATCAAGAGGTAATGATATAGTAAGTTTATAGAACAAGTATATAAATATTTGATATATAAATATACTCTGAGACTTCAATTTAGGTATCGACCTGTAGCAACATGCGTAATAAAATGGTGTCATTTGTATTATTCCCATTATTATTACTGGCATCGCATTACGCTGTGACATTTTCTGAGCGCATCACGGAAAGTCGTTTTCTCTGCGTAATACGGAAGGGGTGGAAATGTGGCAGTGAAGGATATCTATATAAAAGAAAGGCTCACGATGACCTAGTCTAAGATAATGAAATACAGTTTATAAATAGCCCAGAGACAGTTATACACTCTAGTTTACGATATTATTAGTTTATTAGAGTACTATTTATTGTGCGATTTGATTTTGTTAGTTATACATCTGGTCTAGTTGTTAATGTGTTGTTGTTGTATGTGTTGCACAGTGTCAGATTTAATCCTTTATATTGTGGCTTTCTTCTTCCCACCTATAGCTGTCCTATTAAGAGCAGGTGTCTGTTCGAAGGACTTCTTATTAAACGTTTTGTTAACGTTATGTGGGTTTGTTCCTGGTATGATTCATGCATTCTATTATATTACGGTCACTAGTCCATTGCGTAGGGATGTAGAATATGTATACTTCTATCAATCTGGATGGCAAGATGCAGAAAGACAAAATAGTCCAAATAACAGAAATAATCAAGATGAGTCGAGACCTTTATTGGGAGAATCGGATTATGTGTCAAGAAATAGACCAACTGATAATAAAGTGCAATCATCAGATCCACCAGCTTACTCGGAGTAATATATATAAGATTAACATTCATGGATTAATATATTCTTTTCATAACAAGATTTTTCAAAATTAAATAAATTTATTTTAGAAATTGTTTATTCACTTATTTTATCGTATTTACAAATAAAATGTTATTTACTTTTTATATACATAGATCAAACTTTTTGAGACATTTCATTGAATTTATCATATTCCTCGTTCCAATATAATCTTTGAGCTTTATGTTGCAGGCCAAGTTTAGTGATCTCGTTGACTTCTTCATTTGTTAAATCAAAAGTGAACAAGTTTTGAGCCTCTTGAACTCTTGAAAATTTAGAAGAGGTAGTGACAGCTACAATACCACGTTTAGTGACCCATCTTAATAGGATTTGAGCTTCTGTCTTATCATATTTTGCAACTAATTTATCGACAAACTTATAGAATGGATCATTTTCAGAATTATCAGACCTTTTTTGTAAGGGACTCAAAGGAGAATAAGCTTCCATTACAATATTTTGAGATTCACAGAATTTAACAATACCTGGAGTTTGGTTTTGTAAGAAAGCATTAAATTCAATTTGATTGATTTGTGGTTTAATTTCACAAACTGCTAAAACTTTTTCAAGATCCTTAACAGAAAAATTGGAAACACCAATATTCTTAGCCTTACCACTCTTATATAAAGTTTCCATTTGTTTCCATGCTTCTTCTAATGTAAAGCCATTTTTCTCCTTGCTGACAAATGGACTATGTA
>PPOO01000951.1:568822-632976 GCA_003708545.1 Maudiozyma turicensis
ATGGACTATGTAATAGATAAAGGTCAACGTAATCCAAGTTTAATCTTTTCAAACTTATATCTAACCCAGCAATTGGATTTTCAGTAACTTTCAACTGTGTAGAATATTTATCGGTGATGAAAATTTCATCTCTTGGTTTCTTAGATTGACTTAAAGCTTTACCGACTTCTGGATAAGTTCTATAAACTTCAGCGGCATCGATATGGACAATGCCAGGCAAGGTCAATGCATTTTCTATTTGAGTAACCAATTCATTATTGAAGTTTTCTGCTGTTTCTTCCTGTTTATACCATCTTGTACCTGTACCGACAATGGCTACATCCGGGATCTTATTCCCATTGTTTAAAGTAATGAAATTTTGAGTAAAAGTCATGACTAAATGTATGTTGGATGGTAAATTATTTTGAATTGTCTCAATTTGGAACTTACAATTACTTTCTTTTAAAGCAGCTGCCAAGTTTATTGATTCTCGATGATTTAGATGCGTTTAAAAAGGGGAAAGTTTTTCCAAGAATAAATATGTTTTTTTCTTCCAATGTTGATTTTATATTATCTCGAAGAGTGAGAGATAACCCAAATATGGACAAGACCTGGATGCAACCTGTAGATTATTTTGTAAATGTTTCTCGTGATTATGAATGGTATCGGCATCTTATCATAAATGACGTATATTCGATTAATTGTGATTACTAATCAATAAGGGTGCTGCGACTGTCTTTACGCAGCTGTCACATAATTATAGGTCTCATCGTTTAAAAAAAAATTTGAAAGAACTTGAATCTTCTTGAATCTAAACTTGATGAAAATATTACCACATTCCCGGCAGAGATATATTCGATCCTTAGAGGTTATATTCCCTTAATAATTGATTCTCAAAGAATATCACTCCTCACGGAATTTACTATTCGTCACCTTTCGCCCTTCGGCTTGTTCACTGATGGAGAGCGGTCGAGCTACATTGGATAATATCTGAACGCAACAAGGGAGCAGTGAATCAATCTATATTTTGAGAGTAAGATCCCATATAACAACAGTCAATGAACTTGGGGTAAACCCAATTGAACGTTGTTTGTGCAACTGAACTACTCTATATATAAACTCGACAACATAATGTCTAAGACTGCTGCCGTTCACGACGCTACCTGTATCTTTTGCAAAATTATTAAAGGTGAAATTCCATCCTTTAAATTATTGGAAACTGAACATGCCTATTCTTTCTTGGATATTCAGCCAACTGCTGCAGGTCATACATTAATCATTCCAAAATATCATGGTGCTAAATTAACAGATATCCCAGATGATTATTTACAAGATGTTTTACCAATGACTAAGAAACTGGTAAAGTTACTTGATCTTGATATTGTTGGTCAAGATGGTATCGGTTATAACTTATTACAAAATAATGGTAAGATTGCACATCAAGAGGTACCACATGTTCATTTCCATTTGATTCCAAAGAGGGATACCAAGACTGGTCTTGGTGTTCAATGGCCAACTGCTGAACCTGATTTTGAAACTCTAGGTAAATTACATAAGGAACTTCTGGCTAAATTAGAAAACTCTGATTAGTTTGTGAAACTACTCTTAAAAAAATGTTGCTTTTTGAAATTTATATGTATATATATTTGCGTGTGTTTGTATTAAAAAATGTACTTTCTATATATAATATATATATATAAAATAATGCTATGAATATAAATGTAATGCCGATAGGTGTCAGGTGTAATAAGATTAACTGAAGAATGATGAGGCCCAATTAGATGCAGAATCGACTGTTGTAGAGATTGGTTTGATTTTTACAAGACTATTTCTAACCATGAATGGTTTCACTGGGGAATTTGAACGTTTCTTTAAATTATTTAAATTCTCTTTATTTTCTGAAATTGGTACAGTATATGGATTCTTAGAATTATTGTAGGAGGACATTGAATTCTCTTCTGGGATCATTTGAACCTTTGATAAAGAATATTTGGATCTCCTTGAAGCCATTGTAGATATACGGATGATGACGATGCTAAGGATGGTATAGAATAATTTGAATCTGATCTTGAATGCAATATGGATTCAGGAGACGTTCTTGATGGTAATCTTCTATGTTGACCTGGTGGAGTCATTATATTTGAATTATGGTAAGAATGCTTTAATTGAGTTTGCGAACTTGGCGAATTGAAACATAATAAATCTTGATTTTGGGCACGTCTTCTTGCTTGTTCATGTCTTTCCTTAGTGACTTTCAATAATGGCTGTAAGCATGTGATTAAGTCTCTAGTATTAACAATTACATTCCAATCAAAATATTCCAATAGTTCTCTTTCGATAGTGTTAACTTCACGTATCGATAGCAAACCATCCGTATATTTGGCCCAATGCTTATTTAATGGAGAGGAATCGTTCAAAGTCTTTGCTGATAAAATTAAACAACCTAAAAATATTCTATGACGAGTTGTCTCCATACCATATACATTGGAAGGTATTATTGAACGCAACTTTGCAAGGTAAACGGAGGTAGCCATTAATGTAGGTGTTTGAACATTTGAATGTGTTACTAATTTCTTAATGAATTTAGTTAGTGGTGGAGCAGGTAATGCAATAGCAATCATACTTCTAGTTTCCTGAATAGAGATGATAGACTCTGTTGTAGAAGCCAAAAAATCTATCATTTCATTACTGACTTGTTGTTTGTTGAATTGTAACAATGTATCGTACTCCGATATCATCTCGATAAGGGAAGTCAATGTAAATAATCTAAAGTTTGTTTAAAACTGCAATAATAATAGCAGTATATAGTAAGTGAATGTAATTAGTTTTGGGGGTTACTGTAACCTGGGAATTTTCGTATATTATAGCAACTTCAAAACGATGCTTATTCTTATATATACAAGAATTTTTTTTGCAATGCAAATATGCAGCTTGTTTATATGTGAGATGTCGCTGGATCTTACACCTGAGGTCAGAAGACTCTAACTATCTCACGAAAACCAAGATAAAATAAAAACAATTAAAAATAATAACAATAATAGAATCGTACTGAAAGTCACCTAGTATAGTGGTCTAACCAAGTATTGTTTCTATATTTTTGTCTTGAAATTGTTTCAAAAAAGCATCAAGAAAGAAATCATACGAAAATTGTCATACAATTGGCGTCTTTTCGAGTGATGCGCCAAATATTCAATTAAAATTCCCCTTTAAAGAAGCAGCAAAGTACGTAAGGAAATAGAAACCAGCAAAATTTCCTGATTTGGAGAATAAATTGATTTTAAGAGAAATATGCAGAGACAACCCCGTACAATTGGACAATTGAGAATGCTAGTGAAATGATCGCCAGTGGTTTCTTTTTTCTTGTCTGAGCAGACACACTCTCGTACAAAAATAGTGATTTTCGGAAGATTCGAAGAAACTAAAATTTGGATGGCGGGCGCGCAGAAAGAAAGCTGGAATTTCTTTTTTTTCTTTCTCTTGTTCTCTTTTTCGCGTCTTTTTGTGGCACAGAGAAGAAGAAAAAAGTGGCTGGGCAGCTCGTGTTAAGTGACGGTCCAGCTGCCAAAAAGATATATATGTGCATATCATTTAATAATAGATTTACTTCCTGAATATGAAACAGTGACAACGGCGATGCGATGCTTACAGCAAATTATTAGAGGCTGGACTCATTTCTGATATTTATGGAAAGAACTGCAATAATGACAGAAAAAAAAACAGAAAATATTGACAGTCTGTCTGTAATTTGGTTTAAAGAAAACTAGCTATATGTTATGTAACGATTAATATTATTATTATTATTAATTATATATTATGATTGTTTGTATTTGTGTTAAAGTAATGATACAGGTGTAGTAATGGTAACAACAAAGTTTATGTGAAGTCTTGAGAAATCAGAAGCATAAATCTTTGGGGAATTTGAATATTGAGTAGTCTGTTATTGATTGTTTCTTGGGTATATATGAGTTATTTTTTAAGTTGAAAAACACGAATGTATTCTTTACTTGATTCAGTATCTGTTGATGTGTTGATATGGTTTTGATGTGGTTTATGTGTAGTTGTTATTGGCGTTCTTGTTACCGGTGCAGTAGCAACAGTGCTTTTCCTTAAAGGTGTACGTTCAATATCTGAAAATTTGTAAACACCATGGCCTGTTGTTATATTTTTTCTATTACTATTTTTGTTATTAACGGTATTTTCTGGTGATGAACGCTCTTTATTGGTTGGAGAGGAAATGTAAGTAGCTGTTACTACAGTTTGTAAAGGTTTTCTTAACATCGGCTGGGGATCTAATGGATGAACATTAGTTGCAACTGTCGATGTCGAAGGTGTTGCCATCCGTATCTTCGGCTGTCTAGGCTTTCTTATCTTACCAAACCGTATCACTCTTTGAGGGCCATTTTTCTGTATAACAGCAGTCTTTGGCGATATATCTATCTGTGGTGGTCTTGGCGAAGATTGTACCGATGTACCAGCAGTATTATGTTTAGTGTGATTCATGTTATTAATGGTAGTTTGTTTAGGAGACGCCTGAGTTAATGTTCCAATAGAAACGTTCGGTTCGATAATGCTATCATTTCTTTGAATACCAGACATTTGTAAAAGTTGTCCTTGTAAAGTCCAGTGAGATAAAGTCATTAATGATTTATTTAAAACATCAATAATCTTAGCATCGTTGATAGAAGAATCTGAGGCGTTATTGACGTTATTTTTTTTATTATTACTGTTCTTATTCATTCTTTGTCTTCTATTTAATCGTTGTATTAAAACAGCCATTTCGTTCTCTAATTCTCTTGTATTCTCCAAGGAGGGATGAAATAATCTTCTACTAATATCTTCTTCATGTATCATAGGTTCCTTATTATCACTATATGCATCCTCATTTGTTGATAAAATGTGACTTAATGAACCATGTGTAGTTCTCCTTCTATTTATTGAATTCACTCTAGATAAACTATCGTTTGTATGGTGATTACTGTGACTTTCCTTTTCTATTGGTTCTTGTGGTGTAACTAGTTGAAATGGTTGAATACCAGAACCACGACTATCTTTCCTCTGTATATCCATAGTGATATATAGCTTTGTCTTCCTGATATTATCTACTAATAATAAAACTAAATTATGTGACAAATGTAACGTGAATATAAATATATGTATCTATGTGTGTCCTATACAGTAATCTCCGATAATTAAATTAATGCATAAATGTATATCTCCTTTACAGATATCATGACAATATCAACTCATATCATTACCTAAAATAAACTGCGATAACAAATGAAAAAAATTCTAAATATAAAATTTTCGCAATTATTTGTCCTGTTCCGTGAACTCCAGCAAAACATCGCAGAGACCGCCACAAAATCTCCCTTTTCTAACTGTGAACCGGAATGAATTCCCAATTTCTACAGAGAATGCCGTACAAATAGACACCTCCATTGTGATCGTCCTATTAGTCAGGGTTATGCACGTTGATTTCTTGAAAGTTAGGGTTATACTTAACAGTTATTTTTCCCCAGAAATATCATGTTGTACGGCATAAAGGGCGAACTTAACCGTTATCTGTTTACTACAGGTTTATGAATATATATATAAGACAATGAACAGGCATTCCATCGCTCTTAGATAACTCATTTTATTTATTTATTTATATTTATATATCTATGTATGTTATCGTGTAGATTAAATTATACAATTGAGTCATAAACATTTTAGTTTAACAGATAAAGAATAATATTTTGGCTTTTTGGTTTTGGTTTTGTAATAATCAATAGAGCAAAACTACAACTTGTGGAAAATGAAGAATGTTAGATATGAGGAAGGGATAAAGGACTATTTATCTTGTTTAGATTTCTTTGCGTGTTCCTTTTCAATTTCATCAATTTTACTATTTAGATGTTTAATTTGTTCTTTATAATGTTTAACTTGTTCCTCCATCTGTTCCTTTTCATGTTTTCTGATAAAATAATTCTCCTTGGCTTGTTCTCTTTGATTAAATTTTTCAAACCCATTTAAGGTTTGTGTACCACCTGGATAAGTTCTTAATAATCTTTTACTTATTGGTAAATTTATACTTCTTTTCAACATCATAGAATTACGTAATGGAATACTTTGAAGCATTGTAACTGATTTGAAAAAAGAATATGAATATATGTTTATAGATATCGATGTCTCTAAATATTGACCTCTTTATAAAATGTATAATTTGTTAGTTATAGGCAAGAAACTAAAAATTATACAACTAATTATACCTTTTTTTTTTCCTTTTCCTTTATATATTCTTTTGTCCCCTTATATACTATTGTACTATTATTATTAGTTATGGGTATTGTCTCTCACGAAATTTGCTTTGATTGTCTCCGTGAAATTTTCAGTTGGAATTTTTCTCGCTTCTGCGGAAATTTCTCCCTCTCGGTTTCGCTTGTTATTGTAGTAGTCATTCCCTTTTATCATTGGAAATACCATCATTATATGGTTACAGATCATTGGTTACTATAAGATGCGATTGAAATCTGTTAGGAAGTTGACATATTAGTTATTGGAAAAGATCTTTTATATGTTTGATATTGTTTTATAACTGTATAAAGGTCAATTACTGTTTGTATGTTGCCGTGCTTTGTCCTTCAATTGGAGGACTTTCGCAGATTATCATAATTAACGAATATTTACATCTAGTTTCACTTTTACACATTTCAGAACAACTATCAATGTCAAAAAAATAATTACTTTCCATAGAATTATACATTATTTTTAAAGTTTTGAAGTACAATCATTGAATTAATTTCATTTTTATTTATACAAAAAGTCATAAATACAGCTTATATATATATGTACATACCTTACTGTGTATTGATTTATTATTTGGAATATTTAGTCTTCTTAGCAGCTGGTTCACCAGTCGAATCAACTGGTTTAATAGCTGGTGTAGTTAGACCTGTATGGAAATCCTTAATAATTGAATCAACATCATCGATATTCAATGGTCTAATATCACCCATCTTCTTAATCTTAGCGGTGACTTCTTTAACTTGATCATCAGTTAGATTCAAATTCAATTGATCAACTCTTGATTTAATTGCATTCCAACCTGTTAATCTATTAGCAAAATGAATATATCTCTTCATACCGAAATCATGAGGATCTAAAATTTCATATGTTGATGGATTAGCTAAAATGGCCTTAGCATGAATACCAGCTTTATGGGTGAAAGCACAGAAACCTGTAATTGGATTATTGAATGGGATATTAACTTCAACAGCTTCAGCAACTAAATTTTCAATATCTCTGATCTTATGTAACTTATATTTGGATTTAACATATTCTGGACATGCAACAATCATACGGGCCATTAAACCACCCAATGGAGTAATACCATTTCTTTCACCAATACCTAATACACTAACATCAATTAAACGCGCACCACCTTCTAATGCACAGTATGCATTAGCAATGGCACAACCAGTATCGTTATGGAAATGACATTCAATATCACAAGAGACAACACTCTTTAAAGTTCTAATCAATTCATAAACTTGTCTTGGGTTAGCACAACCGACAGTATCAGCAATACCGACTCTATTGACACCAATCTTATCAACAGTCTTATAAATATTTAAAAGATCGACTAAATCACTTCTGAAAGAATCTTCAGAAGAGAATCTAATTTCAATACCCTTAGATTTAACAAATTCAATGACTTCAACAGCACTCTTAGCGATATAATTCATATCCTTACCATGAGAATATTGTCTTAAGAATTTAGAGGTACCAATAACGACATCGACACCATCGACACCAGTTTCAACAGCAACACGAGCATCGTCCATATGACATCTAATATGGGTTAAAATCTTAGCCTTTAAACCTAGTTTACAAATAGCTTCACAGTCCTTACGAGATTGTTCAGAAGCAACAGGTGATGTTAATTCAATGTAATCAACACCGAAATCGTCCAATGCTTTAGCGATTTCAATCTTCTTTTCAGTATCGAAAAATGCATTAGCGAATTGCTCACCTTCTCTTAACGTCGAATCAATTAATTGGAAATTACTTACATTAGATAAATAATCACCTGGATTTGGACCATACGGATTAACTTGATGTGGCCCTGGGATAGTTTCTGTAACTTGTTGAATATCGTTATTACTCATATTTGCGATGATGATATATTTATCTAATTTCTAAAAAAAATAAAATAATAGTAACAATAATGTAAATTTGAAATTAGTTTCTCACTTTATACTTCTCTCTTAGAAAAAAAAGGGAGGGGGAGTTTGATGTATATATTATATGTTTCAGCTACAGGCTAAAAAAAAAAATTGTACAACCGAAGAGAGGAAGAAAAAGTTAGATCTAATAATATGGAACTGACTTCTTTATATATCGAAAATTTTAAGAACAATACAAGAAATAATCAGAGATCGAAATAAGAAAACAGCGTAATAATTACAAGTTAGTGGTTGTATGCACACCCTTAACAAGACACAAATGTCACATCGCCTTAAGAAGAGCAAGTATTGCATACATTTCACGATGGAATAACAATTATAAATTCTCAATTTAATTTCTTGACTAATCAATAAATTGACCCAAATCGAACCGAAACGAATCCAATTCAATCGATATATACACAGTAGCATAGAGTATTAAATTAATTATCATTCCTTTAAACAAAACCGAAAGTTGAAAACTCAGTCTTTGCTGCTGTTTACTGCGAACTCTTGGTAAATTTAACTCAGAATTAGTCATTTTATCGAACGAAACGCAAACTGTGAAGAAATTCCACTGGGAAACTAAAAGATGCGTGCAATGATTGATGAGCACCCTCGAAAACTTCCCGTTGTAATTTGACTCAGTCTCAGTGAGGTTCGCAGAGCGTAGAGAGCAGCCAGCCCACGAGGAATTTCTCTCCGTTTAAATTTCTCTTATTTTGCTGGTGGCTGTACCGCCAGTCCTGTTCAAGTTAATATGCGCGTCCCTATCTGGGCTCGGCCTCGGTCTCGTTTCGTGGACCTCCCTGTGTCTCTCTTTATTTGCCGAGGGGAAATCAACAGAACGTCCCTTTTCACATTCACTTCCAGAGGGAAATTGTTTCAAATTGGTGGAGCTTGCAAAAATTTGAATACTATTTTAAGGGAATTAGGATGTCATAAAATAGATCCTCTTGGCGTTACTACCGCTAGGATAATATTTTACTGATTCTAAGGAAATAATATGAGTAATCTTGTTCATCGTATCAAGGAAATCATTGGTATTTACGTAATACGGTAGTGCTATATTTATTATATATATATTTTTTTGATTCATTTATATCCTTTTACTTAAATATACGTATGTCCTATATCTTTCTTCAGGGTTCACAATAAACTAAGCTAAATACGAATATGATTCACCATCGTCACATCTCTGCAGGTATCCCTTTTGAATTAAACTATCAATGGCACGTTTGATCATAGAAACCTTTGGATTAAATCTTTGATGTGTTTGTGCAATACATTCATTGACTAACATAGTATGTGGTAATTTCCGCTTTGCCTTCATAATTCTAACAATACATGCCTCTAAGAAGATTTGTCTCTCTGAGTTTAATTCTTTCTCTATCTTTTCATTCTCTGTCATATTTTCACTATTACTAGATCCATTTCTATGTGAACTATTGTTGCTATTGTTATTATTACTATTATGCTGCAGAATACTTAAAATATCATTCTTGACACCACCTGCGAAGTTAATCTTACTCTTCAATGCTTTATATGGTTGTGCAATCTTAAATTGTGTATCAGGTTTCACTAATGCCTCTAACCCAGTCGGAATTTGTTGAACTAATTTAAACTTAATAAATGGTACCATTGATGCAGCAATATTTTGTAATGATAACCCCGTTTTTTCTTGAATAGTTTCTAATGTAACTGAATCAGCATCGTTAAATAGCAACAATATACTCATTTGAAATAATGTTACTGTGAAATTAAATGGTGGTCTACCTGGCTTACCAATGTTTGCGACTAATTCACCACGACATAATGGCCATAACCATTTCAATACACGTCCATTATGTTTATTAATGTACATATCTGCTAGTCTCGTATACGTACTCTCTAATTCAACAGGAATATTAAAATCAACTTCCTGATAAGAAAATGGCCACATATTCTCTGCAAGAACAAAAGGTTGTAATTCAGGATATTTGTTAGCAGAATAATCAGGTAATTTTTTAATCATCATATCAAAATCAACTTCAAGTATCTTTGATAATCTAACATCTTGGAACATCTTAGTAATTTTACCCGTATATTCCATACTATTTTCACTTTGTAATCTTTGAATTACAGATTCTTCATCTTCATCACATGTAGAGGTACCATGAATCAATCTCTTAGCAAACAATCTACGGTAATGAGATTCAAAGACATCCTTGTCTGTTAAAAATTTAAAGACAACCATAATATCATCAATGGACATATCTGCCACAATTTCTGGTTTGGTTGCCTTCTTCAATAATTGATCACTGTATTTAGCTAACATTTCAGATGTCTTGGATGTAGCAGATCTCGATGATCCCGGTGGTAATGCAAACTCATTATCATTAATATAAGCACGACATGCATTATCTAATGCTTTAGTAAATAATACATCATTATCAAAACATATACTGGTTATTTCACGGAATGTAGAATATACTACAAGCAATCCTTTAATATATTCCTTTGGTGGGAATGAATGCATAGCCGTCATTGCCACCTTCTTTGGATTTGCACCTTCTGGAGCATTGCTAATTACGGATGCCTTATGAGCTTCAATTAATTTTGTAACTTGATTTTCACCTGTACGTCTAACATATTCTTCATAAGCAGAAGCTAATTTCGGTAATAAAGTAAAATCTCTTTGTAAAAGATTATATAATGCAGAAATCTTATCGTTGTCTCTTGAATCTAACAAAGTAACAAAATCTGCTTCCATCTTTTCAATATGTTCTTTAATTAATACAAGATTCAATGTTGCAGATAATGGTTTTCTGGTATGATCATCCCAATACATCGCCATATTTTTCTCTTCACGATTTATAATTGTGTGCGCTTCAAAGATATACTCTGTTACTGTATGTGTTTTCAAATATTCTGTGGAGTAATGTCTGTAGTATTCTTCTGTTCTCAGTAAGAATGGTTTTTCAAAGACTTGAATATAAACGTTCAAGTTTAATTTTTTCAAATCTTGTAAATCTATACCTAACATAACAAATGATTTAATTGAAGTTGTAATATCACCTCTTTGTATAGGAGTACCATCTCTTTCAAGTGTTATTTGATCTAATATTTCATTAACTAATAATTCGCTATTTGGATCAAACATAACTTCTTTCCAAGTGATTAAACATAATGTATTTACATCAAAGATATGTCTCTTACCATCACTTCTCTCCTTTTGAACCCAATATCTATTCATATAATCGAATGTGTGATTTAAGAAAATTGCACCAACGGTATATCTTTTCCAATGTCTGACATAGAATTGTAAGAAAGTCTCATTGGAAGACTTAACAAAGCTCATCAAATATTTCTTTAAATATTTCTTTAATTTTTCATATATCTCACTACCCACTAAAATTGACGATTGATTAGATGGCTTGTCTGTATTGAATTGACCCGAAGAACGCGATTTGTTGACACAATAGTTATAAATTGCTGTATAAACTTCCATGTACATTGTTGGGGATAGAATCTTATCGACTCTTTTATCTTGCAGTCTTTGTTTATTGGCATCTTCATGGCCTAATATCTGATTAATGCCAGGTTCAATGAAATTCCATGTAGCTTCTAAATCGTCTGATCTTGGAAGAACCTCTGTCATTGTTGCTTTAAATTAATGAACTATGATATAAAACAGGAAAAATTGGGGGGGACGTAATAATAATAATAATAATAATGCAAAAGGAAGTAAATTTTGTTAAGGACCGATCTAAATGTATCAGAATATAATTTAGATATGATTATATGCTAAATGACTAAAACGGAACTTATAACCTGTAGTTAACTTTTAAACTGATCTACGTTGATAAAGAATGAACAATTGGATGAAATCAAACTTTTTCTGGGGGGACAAAATTTGTATCAAATTAATAATGTCCGGAGCTATAGTATAAGAATTACGCAGACGTCCTTGACCTAGTTAATCTTTTTTCCTGTTTCCTATTAGATCAAATTTTAACTTTCCTTTCCTTTTTTTAGTATAATTATTATTGACAAAATAATTATGAGATCACTGAAATTGCTTTGTTCGCCACAACATTTAGTAAGAAAAAAGCACTCCGCTAAAATTTTGAAATTTTTTAACCCATGAGGGTAACTTACAAACAGGACAGGAATAATGTCAACAGTAATATTATAATAAATAATCAGTAGAAATATGCTTAAATTGTTCTTTGAATATGCTAAATAATGTTTACGTAAACGTATGTATTAATATTGTGACTAATTTCTTGAGAAATTTGATGAAACCTTTTCAACAACTCTGATAATACTAATGCTAAAGACACCGACCCACATGAATAGTAATACAAACAAAAAGGATGATAATGCTTTCTGTTTTCTACAGATATAGGAAATCTTGGGAAATTTATATAGACCACTTTCCATATATTCTGTTGTACAAACCCATTGCTGATCGTATCTTGTATTAAATGCTAATGCCAGATTGGCACTCGAAAAAATGATAAATAGCAGATCCAATAGAATTAATTTCAGTTTACTCAATGGATTTCTTAAACCAATTGGTTGACCTGAAAATTCGTCTGCTGCAATGTAAATGGTATAAAAAACTGCAATAGAATTCACACAGATTGCCATAATAGTACTTGGTTCCTGAGGGATCTTACCATCAATCTTTGGAATATTTGCATCTGAATTTTGAAATATTCTTACCGCTAGACCTAGCGAGACTAGGGATAAAATTGTGATAAAGATTCTAAATGTTAATGGTAAATATTGATTTTCAATTAATACACGATTAAATTTGGGCATCCATTTCTTCATTTTTTTATCTCTAATTTTTCTCCACTTTTCTTTATCTGCATTGAAATCTTCTAACCAATCAATCCCTTTATTTTTAATACTTTGTTGTCTTGATAATGTTCCTAGGGGATCCTTTAACTGTTCTTGTTGATTATCTGTTGAATTCTTAATCTTCTCAGAATTCTTACCATAATAAATCTGTTTAGCTCTTGCAACATATTTAGCCCAATCATTTCTATCCTTTTGTGTCTTGAATTGAAAATCTGATTGCATTGGTATATTATATAATCCCTTTAATCTTTCTTCACCTCCCCATTCATCATTTAAATCTTGTAAAATTTCTTGCCGTATCATTCTTTTCTCTTCTTCATCTAAACTACTACTTGACATTGTTGAAGAATCTGTATAATTTGAAATTATTGATCCTACTTTTGATATCCTATTATTTTGTGAAGTTGTTCCTAATGTAATATTTACTTTTTGATCTGTTGCGTATGCTACATTAGAACCAATATTATGAGCGAAGTGGGTCCAATTATTTTTCCCTAAATCATTATCACAAGACATTTGATCAGCATTATTATTATTATCATCATCTCTTGCCTCTGTCTCTGATTGAATCTTTTGATATTGTTCATCTAATGCAAATGGTGGAATTGTGTTTGGATATATTGAATATGAATTTAAATGTGATAATTTTCTTTCCTTTTCTGAATCAAATGCGATATTATTTATCACGGGTTTCACCCATTCAGGTAAAGTCTCTTTCTGCTTTTGAGCCATATCATTACCCTTATTCTTATTGTTATCCTGTTTTACTTCTTGAATATTATTATTATTATTATTGCTACTTGTTCCTGTACTCGTACCTTCATTAGTAGTTGTATCATTCATTGATCCACTTGCTGTTGTTATCGTGGATACATTCTTCTTCTTCATTCTTTTTAAAGTATCCTCTTGCTCGTCTTCTTCCTCCTTCTTCCTTGAATCCTTCTGATAGTCAGATATATTCATACCGAAATTAATTACTTCCCAAATTTAATTATATCAAATATGACTTATAGGAATATATAGAAACTTACCTTAATTGAACAATTTTGATAAATATGTGAATTTCGCATAATAAACAACAACCTTTAATTAATTCTTTATGGAAGGAATATATATGACCATCTGTTACACTATGTCGTATAAAATAACAAAATATTAAATATTTCAACCATTTTGTGTACGTGCGGTGTATTTAGTACAAAAGAACGAAGAATAATAATATTTGTTCATTTCATGAGTAGATAAAGAATGCACGTAGACAACACACTCACCGAGAGACGTATTAGCCATTCGCACTGATTTGTAAGGGATATTGTCTGGATTCTGTTCACTCTTCCGTCCCTTCGATCACTTCTTTACGTACTCAGCTTTTCCCCTTTTGGGAAAGCGAGAACGATTTCTGTCAATTTTTTGGTATTAGAAAGGCACATGAACAACTTTGTGACTGTGTGGAAGGAATACATCCGTGCACCCACTTTTGAATTAGTATGATCATCAAAATTCAATATTTCGGTATTTTTTCTCTTAAACAATTCGTTTTGTGACTTTTCGCCACTCTCCAGTATTTCCTATTTGGGACATCGCTTACCTTTGACTGTCAATGTTTATCAACCCCTAACTTCCAAATTTCAATAAATGTTACCCTCAAACTCGATTTTTTCTTTAAATTTCCCAATCAATTGATGCCATTTTTCAACTTCTTCCCTTAATTATTGACAATTGAATTTTTCAATGGGGCGAAATTTCCATCAGAGTTAAAATTTCAATACTGTTATTATTATTATATAAGAAATTACACATTACATTACTATAATTTCTTAACATTTACATCTTATTCTTTAATTATTTCTTGTTTTTTTTTTCTTTTCAATTTCTAAGATAAACCAGTATACTTAACATCATTAATAATGAGAGCTAAGTGGAGAAAGAAGAGAACTAGAAGACTTAAGAGAAAGAGACGGAAGGTGAGAGCTAGATCCAAATAAGCTGAAGATTAAAATATTAGTATAATGATATAGAAATATATCATCATTTATTTATTTCTTATTACTTCATCCTTATTGAATAAATATTGGAATATTTATTTATTCTAGCTCTATTCAAAGCATCGAGACTTCCCAAGTTTCCAAAAAAAAATTTAAAAGGAATGGAATTATATATCTTTTTATTATATAGACTTTTATGTATCTTTTGATATATTGTGTATTTTTGAATAGATAAATTTCATTTCGATTATTAATTACTTGATTCTATATGTTATTATTTTTAGTTTTAATTTTTATTTTTAAAATATTGTATTCCCTACCTAGACAAAATTATACAGTGAGAATTATAAAGAGTATAAGAAATTATTAATGTATCATACATAATATCATAAAACAAATGATATCATTTTGTTTTTTTTATTATAGTGTTTATTTTTTTTAGATTGTGATTATTTTATAATGTCGTTGTGCAAAATGGATGGCTAGTATTTATCTAATCTGTAGATTCAGTAAATCTTTCTTGAATATTAGATAATAATTTATCAAATTCACCATTAATTTCTTCTTCACCTCTACTTGGTTCAAAGAATTTAGATGATGAAACTTGATGCTTAACATCACTGGTAGCTTCAGCTAATTTTGACCAATTAGCACCATTAGCGACAGATTTTTGTGCTTCATCATGATATGCAATAAATGCCTTCATCATATCAAATGTTTTCCAAATTGGACAGAATGCATCATATGTAGAATAACCATTTTGTTGTAAGAAATCTTCTTTTATTAATGATGCAACATCCAATGTAATCTTATCACTATCAGATAATGCAGATTTACCAACTAATTGAACAACTTGTTCTAATTCTTCAGCATTAGATAAAATTTCCTTCATACGATTTCTTAAAGTTGGGAATTCTGGATAATTTTGATCATAAAATTTATCTAAAACATTAGTGTATTTAGAATATGATACGGATGTATTAATAGATGGGAAATGCTTTCTTTGTGCTAATTTTTTATCTAAACCCCAGAAAACTTGTGTAATACCTAATGTAGCAGTAGTAACAGGATCAGAGAAATCACCACCAGCTGGGGAAACAGCAGCAACGATAGAGACAGAACCAATACGATCTGGAGAACCTAATGCAACAGCCTTACCTGCTCTTTCATAGAAAGAAGCTAATTTGGCACCTAAATAAGCTGGGAAACCTTGATCAGCAGGCATTTCACCTAAACGACCAGAAATTTCTCTTAAAGCTTCAGCCCATCTTGATGAAGAATCGGCAATCATAGAAACATTCTTACCTTGATCTCTGAAATATTCAGCTAATGTAATACCTGTGTAAATAGAAGCTTCTCTAGCAGCAACAGGCATATTAGATGTATTAGCAACCAGAGTAGTACGTTTCATAATAGGTTCCTTTCTACCATTAATTTCAGTGAATAATTCTGGGAATTCCATTAAGACTTCAGCCATTTCATTACCTCTTTCACCACAGTTATGTACCAAAGCCATGGAAGATAATAGATATTGCTTATCGGTGTTATCTGGAACTGTAATACCATAGTAATCATCTTCTGACTTCTTTTCTAGAGAGAAATAGAATGGGACAGCTTGTCTCATGAATTCCTTAGCGGCAACTCTATTTCTACCAATGGCACAGAATCTCATGGAGTTAGTTAAAGCATCACCAGTCATAACAGCAGTGTAACTACTAGAGGAACCGTGATCATGACCACAGTGAGCATGATCGTGTTCATCGGAATCGTCAGAATCATCAGATGTAACAGTGATCTTAATACCTAATGAACGAGCAATTTTAACTAAACCTAGAACAGTGCTCTTAGATTCGGTAGAAATTGTAGCTTCAGATGCATGATCGTAGACATCCTTTCTTACGTAACCAGCCGCATCGACTAAACCAGCAACAAATTGTTCACGAACTTCAAATGCGTCACCAGCTAATTCATGAGCGATCTTAGTGACCAAAGTATCCTTATCAGCTAGATCGATACCGAAGGAACCGATAACTTGAGCGAAAACGTTACCATTACCTCTACCTTCACCTAAGGAAATAATTAATTCATCAATATTTTCAACACCGAAAGCAGTTGGTAAAGTCGCAGTCTTGGATTCAGATAATCTATCCATGTCAGCTAATTCCTTAACTGATGGGTTACCTTCTAAATCATCTTCGAAACCTTCTGCGGAACTACTGTTTAATTTAGCTAATTTAGCTTCATCGTCCTTGGAACCACTGTAGTAACAAGCAGTTGTAGCGCTTAAGTTTAATAAACCAGCGATATCTTGGATTCTGTTAACTAATTCAATATCTTGGGATTCGACAACAAATTGAGAATGTCTCATAGCACCATTACCGACCCAGAAACCAATCAACCAAGCTAATAAAGGAGCTTTATCCTTTGAGTAATTTAATGAAGCAATTTCTTGAGCTAATTTACCAGATTGGTGGAAGACAGGGTTAATCAATTGGTAAGAACATTTCTTAACGTAGTGACCTAGGGATTCGTAGTGTTTAGCTTCAACATCCCAGTTAATTGGTTCGGATTTCAAAGAGGAGACGAAATTGTTGACAGTGATTAAAGTTTGTTCTTTACCACCATGTTGTTGATGTTCGAAACTTTTTGTTAGTTTCTTAACAATTGGATAACCATGTTGAGAATCTCTTAAAGCGAAATATGAAACACTTGTATATGTCTTACCATCGATACCATGTTCGGTGATACCGATTTGTTGTGGAGTTTGCATAACGATCTTATGGTTACCTGAACAAACATAGTTCATTAGAGTATCCTTAGTAGTACCTTTAGTAGAAGAATGACAAACTTCGTACATTGTTTCCTTACCACGTGGTAAAGAGATAACGGTTCTTGGAGTACCATCTTTACCCATAACATTTTCACCTAACTGAATATCTTCGATTGATTTATCTGAACCATCAGCCATCATGACTTGAGTACCCTTAGCAAAACAACCGACATAGATAATAGCGTCAGAGTTAGAATATTTAGATAAAGATTGAGAGATAACTGTCTTACCACAACCGAAGGCACCTGGAATACAGGTAGTACCACCTTGAACACATGGGAATAAAGCGTCTAGGACTCTTTGACCTGTTAATAGTGGGTAATCAGCGGATAACTTTTCTGCGACTGGTCTTGGTACACGAACTGGCCAAGTATGATACATTGAGTAATCTGATTTCACACCATCGAATTCTACTTCTAGGACCTTTTCATCGACTGTATATTCACCAGCTGGAGCAATCCAAGTAATTGTACCTCTAGCTCTTGGTGGTAGAAGGATCTTATGGTTATCAAGTAAAGAGTTTTCAAAGATGGAACCAAAGATATCACCACCTGAGATGTGATCACCTACTACGTATTTTCCAGGTGTGAAATTCCATTTGATGTCTCTACTTAAAGCAGGAGCATCAATACCTCTTGGAATATAAATAGATTGAGAGATATCCTTAATCGTTTTCAATGGTCTTTGAATACCATCATAAATAGTTTCCATTAAACCTGGACCTAGTTCAACAGATAATGGTTTACCTGTTCTTAAGACTGGATCACCGACAGTGGCACCTGCAGTTTCTTCATAGACTTGAATAGTAGCTTTATCACCATCGATTCTAATAACTTCACCGACTAGATTATCATGACCGACTTTAACTAATTCATACATGGCACAACCAATCATATTTTCTGCCACGATAACAGGACCCGAAACAGAATAAATTGAACCATATTCTGATTCATCATGATCTTCTAATGAGATTCTTTTAATCTCTTTACGAGCATTTTCTAACGCACCAGCCATATCTTTGAATGTACGTATACTTTTTTGCTTATTTATCTGATTAAATAAGGTGAATAAATAAGAGTAAATCACAAACCTAACCTAACCTTGAAAGAAAGAAAGTAATTGCAATAAAACTTGCTTATATATATTAGATGGTTGTATAAAAAATATGAAAACTTTAGTAATACAGCAGCAGCAGCAGCAACCAGAAGAAAAGAATAAGAATAAGAATATTCATCAGTTAATTCATAGGGTGCTTTGAGTATCCTATAGTACTATTACCATACATAAGGAATATCTTCCAACTTGCAGCCGTCAATAAAGAAAATGAAATATTTTCCGCGGTGCAGCAGCTGTTCCCTCTGTTCTTCTTCTTTCCCTGTGGGCCGCCGACAAAAATTATTTTTAAGCAACCACCGCTGTCCGCAGTGTGGGCACATATTTGATAGATGATGATAATAGATGATGATAGATAGTAATAGTGACAGTGGTTGTTATATAAGAGCGGTGTGAGGTTGCATGGTGTGGTGAGGCTAGGTTGGCACCGGTAGATGTATGTGCTATGCAGTGTGGTTATATGTGGATATATAGATATATAACTTGTGCTTCATTGAGTAATGTGGGATAGTCAATTGGTATTATCCATTAAAGGAAGGTGTTACCCGCACAGGTAGGGTAACCCACACAGAGGTTCCAGTATGTATGCATGTATGGACGTACGTACACAGACTGAAGTAGTCAGGGTACTAGAATTAACTATTAATACCAATGATATTGCAATATATATGTATATCTAGCTCGTATGTATATGCTACGACGTGCAGTATTATACAATTGACCATAGTAAAGTGGTCCCTATTTATTATATTATACACACCCAGACTGTTGTAGGACAACGGACTGTACTATACCATGGAGCTATGTATCAATGACATACATAGAACACAACTCCTACCTACACCCACCCTAAACTCCATGCTAAATAATATATTATATCTATATATATATATTCTCGTACTCTCTCTGCCCTCCGCTCTGCTCTCAGTTTCCTTCCACAGACCAAAAATAATCACTATGATTTCTCGCTCTGACAAATATTTTCTCCAGTATGAAGTGAGAGGGCAAGGTACCCACCCAAAATTAAATACTGAAAATATTGAGATACACAACGTTATGTTATGAACAAAGTAATAATATTATACACTCCCCTTCCTTCACATACACTAGTATACACACACACACACACACATACATTGGGATACGTTTCATAAACTTTAAACTATATTAGTTTGATTCACATACAATATACATATAGTGTACACAAACCATTATATACATATTTGTCAATATCAAATTATATTTTTTTTTAAGATTCCCCCTTAAGCAATGGATGTAGATATGGATGTACCTATGTATGATGCGGTTTCTGAACAACTGACTCCAACAATCTCAGAGGATAATACTACTGTAAATAATGGTTCCGACGATTATCAAGGGATCGATTTCAAACCGGGTTCTTCAGGTATAGCAGATAATAAATCTGCTACACCATTACAATTGTCATCAACAAATATTAATGATTTAGATAAATGGATCGAACAATTAAGTCGTTGCGAAATGTTATCTGAGGATGACGTCGCACGATTATGTCGTATGGCCGTTGATGTAGTACAATTTGAAGAAAACGTTAAACCTATTAATGTTCCTGTAACGATATGTGGTGATGTTCATGGACAATTTCATGATTTGATGGAATTATTTAAAATCGGTGGTCCTTGTCCTGATACAAATTATTTATTCATGGGTGATTATGTGGATAGAGGTTATTATTCAGTCGAAACAGTAAGTTATTTAGTAGCAATGAAAATTAGATACCAACATAGAATTACAATATTAAGAGGTAATCATGAATCAAGACAAATTACACAAGTTTATGGGTTTTATGATGAATGTTTAAGGAAATACGGTAGTGCTAACGTTTGGAAAATGTTTACAGATTTATTCGATTATTTCCCAATTACTGCATTAGTAGATAATAAAATCTTCTGCCTTCATGGTGGTTTATCACCAATGATTGAAACAATCGATCAAGTTAGAGAATTAAATAGAGTACAAGAAGTTCCTCATGAGGGTCCAATGTGTGATTTACTTTGGTCAGATCCTGATGATAGAGGTGGTTGGGGGATCAGTCCCAGAGGTGCAGGTTTCACATTTGGTCAAGATATTAGCGAGCAATTTAATCATACAAATAATTTAACCCTTGTAGCAAGAGCTCATCAATTGGTAATGGAAGGGTACGCTTGGTCACATCAACAGAATGTAGTAACAATCTTCTCCGCTCCAAATTATTGCTATAGATGTGGTAATCAAGCTGCTATAATGGAAGTAGACGAAAATAATAATAGACAATTCTTACAATATGATCCTTCTGTAAGACCTGGCGAACCAACTGTAACAAGAAAGACACCAGATTACTTTTTGTAAAAACAAATCTGTTTTATTATTATTTTTTATTTTTATCTATCTCTCCCACTCACTCTAATATGTAATTAGCCATAACCTAATCTTTTTATGTCATTGTGTATCTATCTCATTGAAGATACCAAAAAACCTTATTCAATATATAATTAAAATAAATGTAAATTCAAAAAACAACAGCAACAAATAATCAAGATATATATAGGTACTGATCCATGCGATAAAACCCTATTTTCACCATGACTACTTTCCAAGTTGGGTTACATGGTTGCAAGTAATGAAAGATCTGACAGATCAACCATAAAGAATTACTCTTCTGAAACACACCTGTAACGTCGAATTCACTTATTTTTTACAACGAATACCACCAAATATATAAACACATATCAATAAGAACTGTTGAATTTTATCAATTCTTTTTCTGCTATTGTTCTTAGATTGACTGATTTTCTATTATTGGTCCCCCTTTTCCATTTCCCCTGTCGTATAAATCAATTTCGCAAAATTCCTTAACGCGCAACAACGAATCCCAATATTCACACCATAGCAAATTATATATAGATTGAAAAATTCAAATACAGCAATAATCACTTTTTTTTTGCGGAAATTATACAGTTATAATAAGCTGCTTAAATTAGATCATACTCCATTCTTTTCTTTTATATATTGAATTTGTCAATTCCATAACATAGTATCCAGTTCATAGAAATTCAATATGGCTACAGAAAATCCAGATTTTAAACAATTCGATGAGGATCAAAATAGTGACGGTTATAAAGTTGGTCAAAAGAAAAGTGTTGATGAATACAAGAAATTAGATGCCGAGGATCCCGCTTTAGCTAAATGGAAGGAATCATTAGGTCTAGGCGCCGATGTCTTACCTTTGGAATTCCCAGGTGATAAACGTAAAGTTGTTGTTCAAAAAATTCAATTATTAGTTAATACTGAACCAAAACCAATTTCATTTGATTTAACTAATGAACAAACAATAAAAGAATTAGCATCCAAACGTTATAAAATTAAAGAAAATTCAATATATAAATTAAGAATTACATTCAAAGTACAGCATGAAATTATTACTGGTTTAAGATACGTTCAATATATTAAGAAAGCTGGTATCGCGGTAGATAAAATCGATGATCATTTAGGGTCCTACGCACCAAGCACTAAATCAAAACCATTCTATCAAGTTGAACTGCCTGAAAGTGAAGCTCCAAGCGGTTTATTAGCTAGAGGTAAATATAGTGCAGTATCAAAATTTATTGATGATGATAAGACTACTCATTTAACTTTAAACTGGGGTGTTGAAATTGTCAAAAAATAGATAGAAAAATAACAGAAGAAAAAAGATCTCTACATATGCACAGATTAGTAGAATCAGTATATATATTTGAAATGAGATCGTTCCATTAGGAATACATGATTTATTAGATTATATATTTATATAGTACACACATCGTCTATCTTTAATGCTTGATGGCAAACTTTCTTTGTGGGAATGCAATTTGTTTCTTCTTTTGCTTTTCAGTGATCTTAGAAGCTTCAGATTTAGTTAAAGCTCTTCTTAAAGCTCTAGTCTTTTTAGATCTTAAATCCTTTGGTTGATATTTCTTACCTTTGTACAATTCTCTAACAGCGGCTCTTTGTTGCTCGTTAATGATAGTTAATACACGAGCAATGCTCTTTCTAACTGTATTTATTCTTGGTAATGATGGCTTAGATAACTTTGCAACTTGTAACTCTGCCAATTCTTTCTTTAGATCAATTAATCGAGACTCTAATTGTTCTTTAGATTTAGTTCTTAATTCGTAATTCTTAACGCCGGCCTAATTTGAAAGTAATATATTATAAATATTACAATATTTGTTAGTAAAATTGTTTTAAAGGAGGGGATGAATTTCTTAGTTTTCCATTTAAGTACATACCATCTTATATTTGTTTGTTCTTGTTTATTTATTTCAACTTATTGATAATAAATTATAAATATTACTAGAATTTCATATATGTCACAATTTACTCTTATTGACATTTATAATTTTTGCAATTGTCATTGAATAATCCTTAAACGGACTTATTACGATGAATTTCGGAAGTGCGCGATCCTTTCCAAAGAAATCATCGTTACCATAAAACATGTCAGCCGTACGTGGCCTTCCAACATGTGGTGCACAGGTGGACATGCTGTCAACCGGTTTTCAAACTTGGGGATTCACAATTGAGATTATTTTCTGAAAAGTTCATTTTAGAATGGGGAAAATCCGTACATCGCGCTGTTAGATCGAGTCGTGCAGTCTCAAAAAGTGGAACGTTGATAAAAGCTGTCAACACAGAATAATACAGACTTATGATTCATTTGTCCTACTGTCAGAATTGTATATTCTATGATCTGAGGAAAAAGAGCATACATGTCTAATGCAATTTTTTACACGACAAACTTTTAAAACTATAACATATCTTTCTTGATATGCCAACATTTTTCAGAATGTTATAAAATACAATTAACATCTATCTTGATTGTGACTATATTGCCACATAAAATATATATAATAAGATTGTAAAAAGGTAACTGCAGTAATATAGAATACAATTATTTTATTTATCATTTCAATATATCTTAGATAGTCCCATCTTGATGATGTACATTCATTATAATGATTACTATTCTTTATTAATTTTTACATCTTTACAATTTTAATTTTATTTATTTTTTCTCATTGTTTACTTATTATTTATTAATACTTGTTGTTCTTTCATCTTACATACAATGTGCCCTTTCTCATTAACAATTCAATATACCAAGTAAAGGAGGCACATAATCATTACAACAAAACAATAATAAAAGGAATGATAATATGTCAATTATTTTTCAAAAAGTAAACATTAAGTTCATGATTGATTCTTTAAGTTGTTACTTAACCATTCTAAACCTTCATATAGACCTTCACCAGAGGTAGCACAAGTAGATTGAATAAACCATGGACGGTTTCTAATAGAATGTAAACCTAATTTTTCAGTAATTTCAGCTGCAGACATAGCTTCTGGTAAATCTTGCTTGTTAGCAAATACTAACCATACAGCATTTCTTAATTCATCCTCATTCAACATTCTTTGCATAACTTCTCTAGCTTCACCAATACGTGATCTATCGTTAGAATCAACAACAAAGATGACACCTTCAGTGTTTCTATAATAGTGTCTCCATAAGGATCTAATTCTATCTTGTCCACCAACATCCCAAACGGTAAATGAAATGTTTTTGTATTGAACAGTTTCAACATTGAAACCAATAGTTGGAATTGTAGTAATGACTTCACCTAACTTTAATTTATAAAGAACAGTAGTCTTACCGGCACCATCAAGACCGACCATAAGGATACGCATTTCCTTGTTACCGAACAAGTTACCAAATAATCTAGATGCAAACAAACCCATTTTTGTCAATTATTAATCTATTATTTATTGTATTATATCTATTATCTATCTCAAAGATTTATCTGATCTTCTTTAATTATAATGATTTATATTTAAAAAATGATGCAAAACAACACGAGGTTTGAATGGAATGTAGGTAAAAAAATAGTATAAACTATAACACAACTAAATGTATAACGATCTAGTAGTGAATAACTTAAAGCAGTTGAAATTTGCTATGAATCAAAATATCATTTCCTAAAATATCTGGAACTAACGCCAAAATCTCAGGAAATCAGATAAAAAATTCCACTTTACTATGCATAGACGTGTTAATTCAGTCAAAGTTCCTCCATCTCTGGAAGGAAGGGAAAAAAAAAACAGAAAAAAAATTTAGAACACTGCATAATTATTATCAACAAATTCTATTTTTTACAGTGGGGAGACCGCACAAATCTTGTTGATTGTGCACCTTGTGTAATGCCGCGATCATACACAACCTTTTCGTGCAACGTGATATTTCTGGAAGTGTCAGTAAATATAAATGATAAATAATTTTTAAAATCTTAAGATAAATGATATGGTAGAATATATTAAAATATATAAATGCTATATATAGAGTTAGATGAACTAACTTTATTTGTAAGAGTTTATGCAGAGCTGTTTTGACACTGTCTCAAAAATAAGTGAGTTGGTCAAAACTCAAACAAGCAAGTAGCATTAATACCTGATATTTGCTTATTTGAAATATAATGATAGGCGAATGGCTCTTTGGCCATTCTATGCAGAGATACCGTAATATTACGGGATCTGTTTCTACTCAGAATCCTCGGACTCTGCGTTTAATGATGATATATCAGAGCGTTGTGCTAGAAATTGACTCCAATTGTTATTTATATTACCGGGAATATTTGTATCTGTTCTATGCGATTGAGGAGGTTGTTGCTGTTGCCTCATTTGGTTAATAAATGAAGAATATAATGGTGTCTCTGAGGTTTCTGAAATATTGTTATTACTGAAGCTAGTACCTGCACTAGTATTAGATGAATTATCAAGCAGATTGGCCATGTAAATATTTAAGGCATCATTCTTTGAAGGGATATCATCGCCAGCACTTCTCGATGAGGATCCGAGGTCCATTGCGTCACCGTTTTCATTGTCATCGCCTTCATCGCTTGAATCACTCAGTATGGATGGTGGACCTCTATTGTATCCGTTCAAAGCTAAACCATTACCAAGATCAACATAGTTTTGCGGTAAATTATTATTAATTTGAAAGGGTGGTAATTTTGAATAAGTTTCATTAATCGACACAGGCTGGCTTTGTATGATATCACTGGATCTACCAGTGATATCGAGTTCTTCATCATTTTCAATAAACAAAGGACCCTTCTGTTCAGTATCTGAAGTTTCTCTTGATTCTGGAATTGTTTGCATCTGGATATTCATATCACTATGATGTACATTATTTTCAATATTACTTGATTGATTTTGATTCGAATTTTTAGCTTCAATATCATGTAGCAGATTTGTAGTTAAATTTGGATTATAATTAGTGGGTCTCTCCCTAATTTTCTTGTTCCATTCTATCGACGTGAAACATGTTGGTGATTCTCGATACAATTCATTGATTTCTTCCAATGTCAAACCTCTTGTTTCGTAAACTGTGAAGTAAACGACAACTATGCTTAATGCATTCAATGAGCCCCAAATGAAGAAAATCTTGGAACTTGAACTTATCGATCCATCCTTCGAGTCACTAATATATGGAGTAATGAATGCGCAAATGAAATTAATCAACCAATTTACTGCAACACAGATAGCTGTACATGTAGATCTGACACCTAAGGGGTATAACTCAGCTGAAACGACCCAAACGATACCACCCCAAGTTGAAGAGAATGCCGCTACAAAGACACAAATGAATGCAATAGCAACTTTCCCACTAGCGGCACCCTTCACAGTGATCCCAACTATCGCAACAATATAATTTGAGATTGTCATCGCAATTGCACCATAAAGTAAAACTTTCCTTCTACCGAAGTATTCTACAAAGAACATTCCAGGGATGTTACAAACGACATTTACAGCATAAGTGATAAATGAAACAATATAACTATTTTTCACACCTGTATAACTGAAGAAATTTACCCCATAATAAAAGATGAAATTGATACCTGAGAATTGTTGCATAATTTGGATACCCATCCCAGTGATCATCCTAAGAACCTGCTTAGGTCTAACTTCACTGGATTTAAAACAATCAAGAAAAGTAGCTTTCCCAAAGGATGCTTCATAATCGTATGTGGCTTTGATCTCTACTAGTTCTTCTAACAAACGAGGATCCTCTACTGGGATACCACGTAAGAATGCTAATGATTTTGCCGCTTTATTTATTTCATCCTTCATTACGAAATAACGTGGACTCTCAGGTAAGAAATACATACCGACGGCAAGTATCGAGGACCAAACATATTGTAATCCAATTGGGATCCGATATGAGGAAGGATCATCTCTTGAACGTGTGCCTTGTCCAACTGCAGATGACACAAGTAAACCAATCGTGATTGCAAATTGATAAGTTGAAATAATTGCACCTCTAAGATTTTTTTGTGCAGCTTCTGCTTGATATAATGGAACTACAGCAGATGTAATACCTATACTAAAACCTGAAATGACTCTCCCTGCTACTAATAAAGGTAATCCTTCGGCACCTACTTGTAAAGAATTTCCTAAGGAGAAAATAATGGATGTACTTAAGATGATAGTTGGTCTTCTTCCATACTTATCTGAGACCCAAGGAGCAAACAATGCACCGAAAAAAGTCCCCAATGATAAGAAGGATACTAATACTGCTGTCTCCTGTGCTGTAAACTCGATATTATTTGGTGCTAGATGTGATTTAACAAATTTCATATCTGTAAGCGAATTAATTAAACCTGTATCATATCCATACATGAACCCACCTACTGCAACGAAGATACCAACTAAAGAGGACATTATTGTTGATCTCAGTGGCAATGGTGTCTGTAATTTCTGAACATACGAATCATTAGTATGATCCTCATACTGTTGCTGTTGTTCTTCTTCTTCTGTTTCTATAATTGTACTGTTATTATTATTATTATTATCATCATCATAATCACTTGTAATTGATGATGAATGGAATGAATAAACATCTTGAGTTGGACGAGGACTTATACTTTTGGAGGGACTTATTACGGTTTCATTATCATTACTGTTATATATATTTGCATTTTCATCCTGTGTATCATGTCTATTTCTTAAAAATCTTGTTATATTTGGACGTTTCTGTTTCGAGTTACCATTAGTTGGTAATATTTTCATTCTTGAGAACGTTTAGCTTACTTTTGTAAATTGCAATAGTAGAATATGAATATAATTATTTTTTTTCTATAGATGTAGTTAAATAGTTGTTGTTGTTAAGATGACAAGTTTATAAAAGAAAAAAAAATTCTTTGAAAAATTCGAAGATATAATTTGATATTTCCTGATTGTGTATAATATAATAACGGAGATCTCTTCCCCGTAGTATAGCATATAGTTAAAATTGAACAAAGAAGTCAATAAAATATTAATTTTATCATATGGAATATCTAATACAAGAGAGGTATTTTTTGTGGAGGTGTACATCAGAATTTAGTCAAATTATGTAATAATTAGACGTAGAACAAGCTGTGTTTACCATAGTTATTCAATTATTACGCTTTTCATTAAAACTTTGCTCATCGCCAGGGCCAAAAATTGGAAAAAAAAAAGATGCCACTACGTAAAGTAAGTAGAAGTCAAAAAAGAAAAGATTTCCGCAAAAGGATGTAAAAGAGAATATATACGTACGTACGCAACTGTGGAGTTGAAGAAATCAAAAGGGTCGGTTAGTGTTTTAGTAACTAATCGACCAGTGGTTACAGCCTACTCCCTCCACTCAGGTACTAAAAGGACAATTTAACATTGACAGTTTTACTAGCAGAATATATACACACGTTTATTTCATGTGCAAACGAGATAGACAGATAAGACGCCGACAAAAGAAGATACGACTGTATATTATTGATCCAAATTATTTAAGTGTATCGTACTCAATGTGACTGAGTAACAGATACAAGGGATCCAGCCATATATATATGAACATATATGTGGTTCTTCCTCGCCTCCCCACTTCGTCATAACTACACTCATCATCTCTTGCAAATGATAATAAAACTATTGAGTAAAAAATGAATATTGTTCTAGATAATCAATAATTTATGACAGGTGATGGAGGGGCCAATCTATTTAGTTACCTATAATAATATTTATATCACACTACGTACGTAAAGAAACCCGCGGAAAACGGAAACTATTGAGCAAAAAATATCTACGTACAGGCAATCAGAACATACGTACCGTACGGTACCGTAGAAAACCGTTATAAATTAAAGAAGAAAGGAAACAAAATTTAAATTCCGCGCGGTTGTCTTCGATTTTCAGATTTCTATTGCACAGTAGTTTTTTAGTAACAGATGGACAAACGGACCGTCTCGGAATATACGACAAAAATTCTATTCTTCGGGGTGTTTGCCATCAGAATCGAATCGCTGTTGGTGAAACAGTTCATAATATAGTATACACTTATATATATATGTTATTGGGAATTGATTGTTTAGAGCAATAAAGGTATTTGTGAGTAGCCGCCAATAATATGGCCACTGTTCCTTGAAATATAAATATATCAATATTCACAAATTACCCCACCGTTTCCAAGATATTCTTCTATGAGTAAATATGTTAATAATAGTAGGAATAGTAATAATACTCCGTTCTATATATTATTGTTTATAATAATTTTAACTGTTCGAATTCCCTATTGTACTATTCTTACTTTTGACTCCAAATTCAGAAATATAAATCATTCTAGGTGTGCAAGAACGCGGGGAGGGAATAACGACTCTTGTCTTTCTTGATTACTGAAACTACATGTTAATAAAGAATGTTCAATTACCCACATCAGTAACCTCACATATACAAACATATCCATTCCCTATATGTATGTCCTGCTATTGTAAAATAAAATTTGTTGTCACTATCTATCTATCTCTTCTTAATTCAGTTTGTCGAGGAAACTATATAGATAGATAAGTAGAGAGATACACGAAATTTCGCGTCATTAGCGAGATCAATTTCAAGGCTGACGCATGAAGAAGAAAAATAAATAAATAGAGGATACACATCTCATCTCTCGATATCTCATATAGTCAATCCATACATATATACATATATACCTAATACCAGCATCTCTCCACAATGTTTAATGAAATACGGAAACATTCTAAAAAACATAATAAGATAAGGAAACATGGGAAGAAGGATAATATTAGATCCTTACATGGTGCATTAAGAAATCTATTAAATAAGGAAAAACTACCTCGTCATACAACAAAGAGTAAATCTCCCAATAATAATAGAGATGATATTATATATATACGATCGAAGGAAAATATATTGATACCGAAATTATCAGATGATGAAGTCATGCAAAGACATAAGAAAGCTGATGAAAATATGAAAAATGTTTGGTCAAATATCATACAGAAATACGAACAAATGGATGACTCAAAGGGTGATTTGATCGATTTGCATACTGGAGAAATCATTGAAGATAATGGTCATGTTAGAGATTTAGCACAATTGGGTTTCTTGGAACAATCCAATACTACCTATAAAAGTACATTCAATGATATATTTCCAGAACAACCGGAAGAAGAAGAAATCATCAAAACACCAAAGGTACAGGGAGACAACGGTGCAGATGCTGTCGATGATAATGATGATGGCGAATATTTACGTGAATCAAATGAGGCTGAAGCAAATTCGGTATGGGCTGATGTTGAATCTGATGACAATCATTCAGATACCTCAAGTTCTGATTTCGTCCAAGAAGAAGAGGAAGACGATGACGACAAGATACCTAGTCCTTAGAACTCCTACACTAACCCAGTCACATACCCATTATTATACATATATATATCTGGTTCATAGAGTTTAATTTACTTTGGTGTTACCCGCACATTCCATCACTATGTACGACACACAATTTCATCTTTGTATGTGGAAATTTTTTCACTTCTTCGGTGGCGATGAAGGAGTAAACAACAAAGCAACTTTCAAGAAAAAAAAGTAAAATGAAAAAAGTGGTGAAAAATTATGTAAGGTTTAAGGACAACAATACTTGCTTAGTTAAAAGAGATTAAGCATCCCATAGCCTAGTCTAAGAGATATCACCTTTGAAGTCATTTTCAAACTATTATATCTGTTTAGTACTAAGTGTTATAACTTTTGGTTTATACCCTATTCGTTCTTTTTTTAAAATTCATTTTGATAAGAGCCCAATTTTACTTCAATTGATATAAGAAGGAAATATAACCAATTTAAGAAGGAAATCTAATCAAAAAAAAGATACAGTTATTAGCTTGAACACGTCCATATAATTTTTGCATCATATTATAGATATAAAACATAGGACTAACCTTTTTTTAATTTATTTTCCGGAAAGCAACATTCATATATTCTACAAGGAAAAGGAAAACAAGTAATAATATTACCAATTTTAAAATAAATTTAGGAGAGAATTTTTATCTTTAAAGTGTCAATAATTTTTTTAATTTCCAATTTCAATCATTCTAAGGGATAATACATATAATTATAATCCTAGACTATTTTCATAATTTGTACAAAGAATCATTTTTTTTTTGCTGAAAAAAGATAATAACTTATACATCTCATAAAAACTATAAAAAAAACAAAACACATTACTGTAATAATATAATATAAAAAAAGAAAAACACTCACTACATAAAATAATTTCATCATGGTTGGCCAACAATATTCAAGTGCTCCATTAAGAACTATTAAAGAAGTCCAATTTGGTCTTTTCTCACCAGAGGAAGTACGTGCCATTAGTGTTGCCAAGATTAAGTTCCCAGAAACAATGGATGAAACTCAAACCAGAGCTAAAATTGGTGGTTTAAATGATCCAAGATTAGGTTCCATCGATCGTAATTTAAAATGTCAAACATGTCAAGAAGGTATGAATGAATGTCCTGGCCATTTCGGTCACATTGATTTAGCTAAGCCTGTCTTCCATGTTGGTTTCATTACTAAGATTAAGAAAGTTTGTGAATGTATCTGTATGCATTGTGGTAAATTACTTCTAGATGAACATAATGAACAAATGCGTCAAGCATTAAGTATAAAGGATTCAAAGAAAAGATTCAATGCTATTTGGGCTATATCAAAGACCAAAATGGTTTGTGAAACTGATGTTCCATCTGAAGATGATCCAACTAAATTAGTCCCAAGAGGTGGCTGTGGTAACATTCAACCAACTGTTCGTAAAGATGGTCTAAAACTTGTTGGTAGTTGGAAGAAAGAAAAATCCGCAAATGACAATGATGAACCGGAACAAAGAGTATTAAGTGTAGAAGAAATCTTAAATATCTTTAAACATATTTCTCCTGAAGATTCTAATAAGTTAGGTTTCAATGAAGAATTCGCTCGTCCAGAATGGATGATGTTGACTGTTTTACCTGTTCCACCACCACCTGTTCGTCCATCTATTTCCTTCAATGAATCGCAAAGAGGTGAGGATGATTTAACTTTCAAGTTGGCAGATATTTTAAAGGCAAATATCAGTTTAGAAACTTTAGAACATAATGGTGCCCCACATCATGCCATCGAAGAAGCTGAAAGTTTACTTCAATTCCACATTGCTACATACATGGATAATGATATTGCAGGTCAACCGCAAGCATTACAAAAATCTGGTCGTCCTGTCAAATCTATTCGTGCTCGTTTAAAGGGTAAGGAAGGTCGTATCAGAGGTAATTTAATGGGTAAGCGTGTTGATTTCTCTGCCAGAACTGTTATTTCTGGTGATCCAAACTTAGAATTAGACCAAGTCGGTGTGCCTAGATCTATTGCAAAGACTTTAACGTATCCTGAAGTCGTTACTCCTTATAATATCGATTACTTGACAAAATTAGTGCGTAATGGTCCTAATGAACATCCTGGTGCTAAATATGTAATTCGTGACAATGGTGATCGTATTGATTTAAGATATAGTAAAAGAGCTGGTGATATTCAATTACAATACGGTTGGAAAGTCGAGCGTCATATCGTTGATAATGATCCAGTTTTATTCAATCGTCAACCTTCTCTGCATAAGATGTCTATGATGTCACATAAAGTTAAAGTTGTTCCATATTCTACTTTCAGATTGAATTTGTCTGTGACTTCTCCTTATAATGCGGATTTCGATGGTGATGAAATGAATTTACATGTTCCACAATCTGAAGAAACAAGAGCTGAATTATCACAATTATGTGCTGTCCCACTACAGATTGTTTCACCACAATCCAACAAACCTTGTATGGGTATTGTGCAAGATACTTTATGTGGTATTCGTATTCTAACGTTAAGAGATACTTTCTTAGAATTTGACCATGTTCTAAATATGTTATATTGGGTTCCAGATTGGGATGGTGTCATTCCACCTCCAGCTATTATTAAACCAAAACCGTTATGGACAGGTAAACAGTTGTTATCTATCGCTATTCCAAAGGGTATCCATTTGCAACGTTTCGATGAAGGTACTACATTGTTATCTCCAAAAGATAATGGTATGCTAATCATTGACGGTCAAATTATCTACGGTGTAGTTGACAAGAAAACTGTTGGTTCATCTAACGGTGGTTTGATTCATGTGGTCACAAGAGAAAAAGGTCCAACTATCTGTGCAAGATTATTCGGTAACATTCAAAAGATCGTTAACTTCTGGTTATTACATAACGGTTTCTCAACAGGTATTGGTGATACCATCGCTGACGGTGAAACTATTAAGGAAATTACTGAAACTATTGCTGAAGCTAAGAGAAAGGTCGAAGAAGTCACAAAGGAAGCTCAAGCTAATTTGTTGACAGCTAAGCATGGTATGACAATCAGGGAATCCTTTGAAGATAATGTTGTTCGTTACTTGAATGAAGCAAGAGATAGAGCTGGTCGTCTAGCTGAAGTCAACTTGAACGATTTGAATTTCGTTAAACAAATGGTAGTCTCCGGTTCTAAAGGTTCTTTCATTAATATTGCACAAATGTCCGCATGTGTAGGTCAACAATCTGTCGAAGGTAAACGTATTGGGTTCGGTTTTGTTGATAGAACATTACCTCATTTCTCTAAGGATGATTATTCTCCAGAATCGAAGGGTTTTGTTGAGAATTCTTACTTAAGAGGTTTAACTCCACAAGAATTCTTCTTCCACGCTATGGGTGGTCGTGAAGGTTTAATTGATACTGCTGTGAAGACTGCAGAAACCGGTTATATTCAACGTCGTCTGGTCAAGGCCTTAGAAGATATTATGGTTCATTACGATAGTACTACCAGAAACTCCTTGGGTAATGTTATTCAATTCGTTTACGGTGAGGATGGTATTGATGCCTCACACATTGAGAAGCAATCTATTGATACTATTGGTGGTTCTGATACAGCCTTTGAAAAGAAATACAGAATCGATTTATTAAATACAGAGAATTCTTTAGATCCATCTCTATTAGAATCAGGTTCTGAAATAACGGGTGATTTCAAATTACAATCATTATTAGATGAAGAATATAAGCAATTGGTTGAAGATCGTGCTTACCTAAGGAATGTTTTCGTGGATGGTGAATCCAACTGGCCATTACCTGTCAATATCAGACGTATCATTCAAAATGCTCAACAGACTTTCAGAATCGATCATTCTAAGCCATCGGATCTAACTATTAGTCAAATTATTAACAAGGTCAAGGAATTACAAACAAAATTACTTGTTCTTCGTGGTTCCAATGATTTGATTAAACAAGCTCAACAAGATGCTATCACATTATTCTGTTGTTTAGTTCGTTCTCGTTTGGCTACTCGTAGGGTTCTTCAAGAATATAGATTAACTGATGAAGCATTCCAATGGGTTGTTAACAACATTGAAGCTCAATTCCTGCGTTCGGTTGTCCATCCAGGTGAGATGGTTGGTGTTTTGGCTGCACAATCTATTGGTGAGCCAGCTACACAAATGACATTGAATACTTTCCATTTTGCGGGTGTCGCTTCCAAGAAGGTTACTTCAGGTGTTCCTCGTTTAAAGGAAATTTTAAATGTCGCTAAGAATATGAAGACACCATCTCTAACTGTTTACTTGGATAAGGAACATGGTGCTGATCAAGAAAAGGCTAAATTCATCAGATCTGCTATTGAACACACAACTTTGAAGAATGTTACAGTTGCTTCTGAAATTTACTATGATCCGGATCCACGTGCAACTGTCATTGAAGATGATGAAGAAATTATTCAATTGCATTTCTCTTTAATGGATGATGAAACAGAAGCTTCATTAGACCAACAGTCACCATGGTTATTACGTCTAGAATTGGATCGTGCTGCCATGAACGATAAAGATTTAACAATGGCTCAAGTTGGTGGTAGAATCAAGGAAACTTTTGGTAAAGATTTGTTCGTAATCTGGTCAGAAGATAATGCTGAGAAATTAATTATCCGTTGTCGTGTTGTACGTCCAAAGTCTATGGATGCTGAAACTGAGGCCGAAGAAGATCACATGTTGAAGAAGATTGAAAATACCATGCTGCAAAACATCACTCTTCGTGGTGTCGAAAATATTGAGCGTGTGGTCATGATGAAATATGATCGTAAAATGCCAAGTGAAACTGGTGAATATCAAAAGGTACCTGAATGGGTTCTGGAAACAGATGGTGTTAACTTATCCGAAGTTATGACAGTTCCAGGTATAGATGCTACAAGAATATATACCAATTCCTTTATTGATATCATGGAGGTCCTTGGTATTGAAGCTGGTCGTGCTGCTCTATACAAGGAAGTTTATAATGTTATTGCATCCGATGGTTCTTACGTTAATTATCGTCATATGGCCTTGTTGGTCGATGTTATGACCACCCAAGGTGGACTAACCTCTATTACCCGTCACGGTTTCAATAGAACAAACACTGGTGCATTGATGAGATGTTCTTTCGAAGAAACTGTCGAAATTCTATTTGAGGCTGGTGCTTCCGCTGAACTTGATGATTGTCGTGGTGTTTCAGAAAATGTCTTATTGGGTCAAATGGCTCCAATCGGTACTGGTGCTTTCGATGTTATGATCGACGAAGAATCTCTTGTAAAATATATGCCAGAACAAAAAGCAAGCGAAATTGAAGCTGGCGAAGAAGGTGGCGGCACACCATATGCTAACAACAGTGGTCTGGCAAATGCAGATATTGATGTTAAGGACGAATTAATGTTTTCTCCATTGGTCGATGCAGGTTCATCAGATGCGATGGCAGGTGGTTTCACAGCTTATGGTGGTGCAGATTACGGTAACGCAACATCTCCATTTAGTGCATATGGCAATACTCCAACCTCACCAGGTTTCGGTGGTGTTTCATCCCCGGGGTTCTCTCCAACATCCCCAGGTTATTCACCAACATCCCCATCATACTCTCCTACATCTCCATCATATTCTCCTACATCTCCAAGTTATTCACCAACATCACCTTCTTACTCACCAACATCTCCAAGTTACAGTCCAACTTCTCCATCATATTCTCCTACCTCCCCATCATACTCTCCAACTTCTCCAAGTTACAGCCCGACATCTCCATCATACTCCCCAACTTCACCAAGTTACCCCCCAACATCTCCTTCATACTCCCCAACTTCACCAAGTTACTCTCCAACTTCTCCAAGTTATTCCCCAACTTCACCAAGTTACTCTCCTACTTCACCTTCGTATTCTCCTACATCTCCATCATACTCTCCAACATCCCCAAGTTACAGTCCAACATCTCCATCTTATTCTCCAACCTCTCCTTCATATTCTCCAACTTCTCCAAGCTATAGCCCAAATAATGGTTCATACTCTCCAGGATCTCCAAGTTATAGTCAACAATCTTCGAGTTACTCTCCAAAGGATGAAGAAGATGAAAAGAAGAATATTAAGAAAGAAGAAGGTAATTAGAAAAGAGAATGATACATCAATCGCATTTCATAAAGTTATTTTCAAACACAAAAACTTATATCACACATATCTATACAACTTGTATCATAAATGTTTATTAACGACTACCATATTTCTATATACTATAAATAAATCCACAAACTAATAATTAAATAAAAAAAATTAAATAATCATAAAGTAAAAGTAAAAATAAATAAAACGGTTCATTTCACATTAGTGATCTATTTGTTGCGATTAGATATTATCTACTTACTAGAGTTATATAAATCTCTCACGCCTTTTTGGCGATTAGACCCTTAAAAATATCAAATGTATTACCATCAGGTTGTAAATGGAATGTGATACCAGTAAATTTATAATCACTACCTGGTTCTAATTCTTTAGCAATTAATAACCCATAATCTTCAGTGATCCCAGAAACCATGGCTCTTGAGTTACCATGTTCGGTTAAAGTGACAATCTGATTGGAATGTAACCAATAACTGTAATACTCGGGTAGAACATATCTTACACCGCGAGTCATGAATGTCTTTATAACATCTTCTAAATTATTCATATAATCTGCCAATAATTTTTCTTTTGTAACATGTGGCAAAGGTTCTAAACCAGGTTTTTTTCTTTCGTCATTTATTATATCAACCCACCTGTCTAGAGAGGTAGTTGGCCCAGTACAACTGATATTTAAACCACATCCTAAAAGTAAAGTATATTTATTATCAAATATATGTGTGTTAACCAATAAACCGGCGACCTTAACATATGCCGGTTCAATATCTGTTAATGGAACAACATTATGATCAAATTTATTACCTGTCAATTTTAATTTCTTTGCGTAATAGTAATCTGGACTCAAAATATATAAATCGTTCGGCCATTTAATTCTAACAGGTAAATCTTCGAAGCCAGGTGCATGATTAGTAATTGCTCTACAATATGCTAACATTGCTAGATATTGAACAAAAGAGATGGCAATATTTTGATGGGTAACCGGGGAGACAAGAGGTAACGATATAACTGCAGTTGACGCACACACACCTTTAGGGTTAACCCAAGTATTACCACCTCTACCTCTCCCAGCTAATTGCTGATCACCTACATGAAGAATTGCATTTTCTGGTAAGGAATTTAAAAAAGTTCTGTTTACATTAAGCAGAGTACTTGTTGATGTAACAACTTCACCATACATAACAATAGACCCAATCTTATTATGTGGACTCAGCGTTTTAAAATATTCGTCGAAGTTAAAACCTGGGGCTCTAGATTTCAACAATTGAAACTCATCCTCATTTGGCAAGATGATTGTTTTAACCGAAGTTTCTGAATCATTTGGATCTATATGGGATGCAGCTTCATTAAAAGATTTTTCGATCCCATTGTATACTTCGAAGGTATCAATTTCTGTGGAAAATTCTAAATGGTTGCCATTTGATACGGCTTGGGTATTTTTAACTAGTTTATCTTCAAATTCTCTCCCAGACGTTCCATCTCCTGGTTTACTAACCATTAATAATGGTGTTAAGGATGGAATATGATAACCTACATAGTCACCTCTTGTCTTTAAGCCAGCTTGTGAAAGTATATAATGCATACATTCAATTCTTTTAGCATCATCCTTTTTCAATGTGTCTAATAGATGTTCTGGAAAATCGTTATCTTTGCTGCTCGACAATAGTTTTGGAATAAATTCTGGATGTGGACCAGTTAACAAGGCTTTACCTTTCCCAACTGAGCACAAAACCACAGCAGCAGGTTTAATATTATTATTTGAACCATCTGCGAAAGGAACATCCGGCACTTGATTATAATGTGCCAGGACTTCAACATTATCGCATGTGTCTGCGTCAACAAATACTGGACCACCGTTATAATAACAAGAAAATTCAGTACCATTGTTAACTTTCAAGTGGGCAGCTTTTGCACCTACATCACTCTTATATTTAAATCCTGAAAATGCAGGACCTCTAGCGATACCGGGAAAGAATCTGAGATCTCTGTTACCTGTAACTTCCATCAGGGGATCACCTTGACAAAACTCGACTCGACTTGAACCGAAATAACCACCCGCACAAAATCCAATAAACTTACCACCTTTCTTGGATATAAAATCCTTTATAGCAGGAATAATTGGTTTACACTCTTTAACATAGGGTAAATCTGCACCACCTGGGAACACTAAAACAGATGTCTTTGTTTGCCATGGTTCCTGAAGCAAAACCTTCGAAGATACCGTACTCACTGCATAATGGGGCTCTAGTAAAAACCGTAACGAATCGACCGTATGCTTAACAGAGCCAGGGGTAGTACCTGGACCATTATATACTAACACATTCATTGCTCTACTGAAGATTCGATGCTGTGTAATTGAGGGAAATTTATGGGATAACAACAGTAAATGGGAAACGAGTTCTTGATCTGGTGTGTTTTAGATAGGAATATTCTCTAATTTATATAGAAGTCAAATTTAAAGTTCTATATCCATCTAGCAACCGCTTTCACATGCTGATAAAATTGCGATGTCCTTATTAAAGTGGTTGTTGACTGTGAACAATTTCAGCTCGAGGTCATCGATTGCGTTGTGGTTTCGGCCCGCCTTTATCAGTATGCGAAGTTTGTTTAGTGATACATATTTTATTTATATTGAATGAATCATACAGAAATGATTCATCTGAAGAAGATCCATAATAATATTAACCAATTGTATCATCGTCGATACTTTACAAAGGCGCAGAATACTATACAAATGAGTTTTTGATGAATACATATTAGTTATATAAGTTATATTCGATTTTATATATGTATATTATTATTAAGGTTAGTTTTCTTATTAGATGCATATTATTGTGGTCCTAACGACTGAAGGTGATATCATCAATACGTAGGATCGATTTGACACATTCGGATGCTAATGTAATGGCACTTGTACTAACAAGTACAGGTTGTAAAATATGTTCATCGTATGTATTTGTAGTACCTGATCTTCTTACTGAGATACCGTCATTAACTTCACCATTTTCGTGTTTGGTACGTAATTCTGTAACGACCTTAATACTGTTTAAACCTGCATTTTCAGCTAGAGTAGTTGGAATAATTTCTAATGCTTCTGCAAACTCTGTCCATACAAAAGATTCGACACCTTCTAATTCACGAGCTTCTCTAGTTAATCTACGTGCGATCTCAATTTCTGGTGCACCACCACCACCGATTAAACCTTTTTCCTTGAATAAACAACGAACAACACATAGAGCATCATGTAAGGAACGCTCTGTTTCGTCCAGAATCATGTTGTTAGCACCACGTACAACAACTGAGATAGTTGGTCTAGCTTCTGGATTTTTAATACCTGTAATCTTAACGATCTTAGAACCATCTGAGTCAATTTCTTCAATTAAATCAGCAGAACCTAATCTATCCTCAGTAAATAATTCAACATCGGAGATTGGTTTACAGCCAAGACTCTTTGAAATAAATTCGACTTCTTCTCTTTCAATATCCTTAACGACAAGGATACCTAATTTAGCTAAGAAATGTAAAGCTAATTCATTAACTGCATCTCTTAGGATAGATTTCTGTATCAATAAAACGTTACATTTAGCCTTTTTGATTTTTTTACAAATATTTAATAAATATGCTCTTTCTTCCTTTAATATTTTATCCATTTGTCTATAATCATTAACAACGATATTATTTTCAGTATCTGGTTTTGGTGGAGATATTTGAAATTGAATTAAACCAATTTTTGCCTTCTCTTTTCTATTTGGACCACCAGCAGATTTGACAACATTTTGTGTTAATACAACACCATCGATCATTTCAGTATCATCAATTGTACCACCTACTTTCTTAATTAAACGAATATCTGATAGATCAACATTAGTGGCATCTTCATCGGCGACCTTCAATACTGCATCAACAGTTAAAGGAGCCAAAAATGAAGAATATTGAGAAACGATCTTAGAACTTAAGGATGTAGTAGTAGCACGAATTAAATCTTCTCTATCATTTAAAGAAATCTTATGACACATTTCAAGTAAAATTTCAACTGATCTCTTGGCAGCTCTCTGGAATGATTCAGCAATAATTGTTGGATGAATACCTTTATTCAATAGTCTATCGGCTGCTCCTAATAATGCACCAGTCAATATAACAACCGATGTAGTACCATCACCGGCTTCAGCATCTTGAGCAGCAGAGACTTCAACCAACATCTTAGCAACAGGATGTAAGATAGCCATTTGTCTCAAAATAGTGTGACCATCATTAGAAATGATAATTTCACCACGAGAGGTCTTGATCATTTTATCCATACCCTTTGGACCAAGGGAGGTACGAATGGCGTCAGCTACCGCACGGGCAGCAATGATATTGGCTCTACGAACCTCTTGTGGTTTTTCTTTATTCTTAAAGGTAGCGTTAGATGGTCTGGCGGCGGCAACTTGTGACATCTTGGAAAATGTTAACGTTAGTTATATGGTATAATTGGGTTTTTACCACTACCTGTAAACAATTGTTTCCGGTCTTAAATATCAATACTATCACTTTAAAGTTGATGTTTGCCACAGATGGGTGATGATGTTTCACTTTGCAGGTTCATCCATTGCAAATTATGTTTGTCAGGCGCGAACGATGATGAAATTTTTCAGCGAAATATCACCACTTTGGCGGTCGTGCAAGATGATTCTGGAGTGAAATTTGAAACTATTACAGTTTACACTGTAAAAAAAGAGATTTATCAATGTGACAATTGGTGTATTGGTTACTAGTTGTTGGGAGATATCTATTGATGTATTTGAATAGTTGTCAGTATCGTCATTTTATGCTTCTTGATGCAGATTCATCATTAAAATAGAGTGTTACCCTCATACTGAACCTTCCTGCACGTGACCTCCACAGTCGTGTACTGGTATTTGTACGGAAGGTTCTGTGCCAAAGAGTAGAGACGTAGCTGCGATAGATCTTCGAGATAGCCATTCCAGAAGAAGAAGATGACTGATTGATTGATTGACAGAATGTCAAATTTATAAGAAGTGGCCCTTTGGTGGATTTGTCACTTATATTTATCGGATATATATCAATTTACGCTGTTACAATTACCGATTTCTTAGACACAATATATTTAAAACCATTAACAATACTACCCAAGTCGCTATGTCTGTTCCAAATGTCGTTGTTGTAGGGGCCGGTGGTGTCGGTGTTATCTGCGCATTATCCCTAACCACCAAGAACTTAAGTGATGTTTCACTAGTTGTCAGATCCGACTACGATCATGTCCAAGAAAAGGGGTACCAGATTAATTCATGTGACTATGGGAAACTTGACTCGTGGAGACCGCATCATATCTTTAGAACTGCTGAAGATGCCGCCAACAGCGATAAGTTTTATGATTATATTATCATTACTACTAAGAATATTCCAGATGGTCCAATTGGTTCCAAAGTTGAAAATATTGTTAAGCCATTATTGTTACATAACCATAATTTAGATTTTGCTCGTCAATCTAATATTCTTTTAATTCAAAATGGTATCGATATTGAAAACTCTATACTAGAGACCTTCGATCAAACTGAATATAACTATACTATATTATCTGGTATTGAAATAGTTGGTTCTACAAAGATTGCCAGGGGCACAATTCATCAAATTGGTCATGAAAAGATTACTGTCGGTGCTTTTCAACCAGATGACAGTAATGCTAAATTAGCAGCTAAGAAATTCATTGGTTTATATTATAATGAAGGTAAAAATGATGCCGAATATGATGAAAGAGTACGTCATTCGAGATGGAACAAATTATTATACAATGCTGCTATTAATACAACTACAGCTTTGATTGGCTTAGATGTCCCCCGTGCTTTACAATTTGGTGTAGATGGTAAAAGTACAGAATTTGAAATATTTAAACCTGCAATGAGAGAAATTATCGGTATCGCTGCTAGTGAAGGAATCGTATTAGATGAGTCATTCATTGATTTCTTCACAAATATTAGTAGAAACCTAATGTTTAAGCCATCAATGTGTGTCGATAGAGAGAAGGGTCAATTGATGGAATTGGAAGTTATTTTAGGTAACCCATTGCGTATTGCCAAGAAACATGGTGTAGAAACTCCAGTATTATCAGGCTTATACTTTTTATTAGTTATGTTACAAGGTAAGTTGAAAGAAGCTAACGGCTTAATCAAATTCGACGAAAAGACTTGTAAGATTGTTGAGTAATAAATATATACTGAATAATAGCCCACTTAATATGTCAATAATATGAGTAATTGCTAGAACATGACTATATATCTATTTATTTCCCAACTTACATATTTCTATCTGTATATAGTACACTCAATTGATTACCTTCGAAAAATTGACAAATATTCATGCACTTTATTATGTATGGAAGGATGTTATGTACATTGTATTAATTTTGACTAAATCTATATAATTTATAAGCATATACAAATGCATCATATTTAAATATTTTTTATTTAATCGTTCTCATTATTCATTAAAGTAGCCATATATTTTAATCAGATTGACATTGTTATAATCATTCGACTGACCTAATACCCATTAAATAATCATTCACGTCGGAACGTTTATGAGAAACTGTCTTCCGTGTAGGTGGCAAAGGTGGTGGTGGTCTAGCCTTTCTCTTACCAAGTGATTCAATGGAAATAATACTATCATTAGTAGGGACATTATATAGACTCTTTTCTCTTTCATTGTTATTAATGAATGTCATACCATTAATGCTAACACTTGATGATCTACTCGTAACAGTTGAATCTTCTTCATTACTAGGTAACGGTTGAAGCCAATCAACTTCATTCAATATTCGGAATGCTAATCTTATCGTAGTCTTTTGTTCGGCAGAAATTTCATCGCTTGAACAAAGATTATCTGATGTTGAAAGATAATGTAACAATTCAGTCAAATCATCTTTCCTATAATGTGTTTTGGATAATTCAGTATTTTTGATCAATGGTAATAGTACTCTCAAAAAAGTGTTTCGTAGAGCTTCTTCATTTTCGGAAATGTTTTGTAATTCTCTTAATAAGACATCAACAAAAACATTCAAGTCATTTAAATAGAAAAAATTCATCGCAATGTTATTCTTGGTCGTTGTCAATACCAAATATAATATTTTACACATCATAATTTGTAGTGATGGATCCGAAGACCTATTAAATTTTAATAGCAACAATTCAACAAATGATTTCGATACAGGTTCATCCAGGACATATTTAAAAACTTTATTTTCAATTTTATATTCGCTCGCAAACATAATATATTGTTCATTTAAAGCCAATAAAACCTTAAACTCCGAGTTACTAAACAAATCTGCCGTCGTATCAGATCTGACAGAATGCATTAGGAAGTGCACAAAAAAGTCATCAACAATTTGAATATCTGAAATTGTGCATTTGCAATACTTGAACATTTGATACAATAGATCCATTAAAACTGTCGAGATTTGTTTCATCTCATCAATAATCTTGATATCCAAATCTGTTAAGTTAGAATCATCTTTACCATTTTGTTGTAGATAACTATCCTCTAAACTGTATTTCTCCAAATATGCAAATTGTGTGTAGAGTGTATTATAGAAAACTGCAAATCCTTGATATTCAATCATTAAATCTAATGAATTTAAATTTCTTTTAGCTTCAAATAAAAGAATATAAGAAATGAAGAATTTCATATTCATATCAAGTAAATCAATATTCAATAGTGATAACAATTTACTTAGACAAAATTTTAAGTTATCTGAAAATACCTGAGACTCTACTAATGTCAATGCCATTCGATACATATCTCTATCCGTATTAATATAATCCTTATAGGAATCTGTAGCGAATTTTAAATATTTCACTAAATTGGAATTGATGACAGCTGGTCTATCAGCATTATATTTTTCTTTATCTAGTTGTAGGATTTCATCCATACATTTCCAAAATTCCGCACTTTCTTCATTTGAATATGCATTCACTTCAGGTGTCAAAGGGTCGAGAATCATTCCAGGAATTAACCGAAGGGAGACACTAATATTATAATATAACTAAATAACTGCTTTTTTTGGTAAATAAGAACAAAACGAATGTTGATGATGGCTGGCTATTAAAGGGTTTGAATGTTAGAATGAGGATGAAAAATGAAATGCAAATAAAAATGATAGTATCCTTTACACTATGCGATAATAACGATTATGATTCAATTTTAAAAAAACAGTTTCAGATATACCACATAAAGTGGAATGGTATTATTGTCTTGCTTTAACTCTTTCAACATTGATCAGAGGTTTCCTTTAGACATCAGGATATATGTAAATAGAATTAAGATAGATTGAGATTACGACATGTAGCAGTGCACTGCGCGACTTTCCTTTTCGCCAAAATAGAGTGCGCACAGACAGATGATTCAAAGAGTTATTAATACAGGAACGCTGTGAAATATTAAATACGAAATATTGTTGTTTCTACATGTGGATATTCATTTACATTTATATATCAGAAAGTAAAATTAGTTATATGCTTTCGTATATATGTATACCTATCGGAAGTTCTACCCAAACCTCGTTATGATACTTGCTTATTCGTTTAAGCCGTCAACCCATGCATGATTTCTTCCTTTGTTATCAAATGACCAATTGTTTCTATATTTTCTAATAATTCATCAATATTTCTAGACCAGTCATTTAATAGCTCGGTAGAATCTTTTGGTCTTTCGAAGTTAACTATCTTTGCAGGTCTATTAACTTTAGCGTATATGATCCCTTGATTAACTAAATTACTGATATAAGTTTCAGTTTGAGATTCTGAAAGATCTAGTAATTCATTTAATCTGGCTAATGTGATTCTAGAGTAATATTCCGATATGACCCTTAAATTATGTTCAATAACTCTCTTTTGTAATTCTTCCCAATGATCTGGATGTTCTGCTGTGAATGCAACATCATCTGTACTTAAGATCGGTGTATATGTTTCCTTAACTATTGGCCATCTCATTAATTCTTGTGTAGTGAATAATTTGATCAAAGATTCTTGTGCTTCTAACTTCTTTAAATTATTATCTTGTTGTATCTTGTGAATTAAATCATTTTGTAGATTCCCATATGGTGATAGAACTAAGAAATAAATAATGTGGATCAATGCATATTTCCATTTCAAGTCATCTTTTTCAACTGATTCCGTGTGATATACTTCCAAATAATATTGTGCTACTTCCAGATATTCTTTCTTATGTAAACCAATCTTAATTAATAACTCGTAGTAGGAAAGTTTCAGAGATTCATATTTTGGATTATTTAAAGTCTTCTTTAAGATCTTTCTGGAGAGAACAGTGCCTTGAGAGAAATCATTGGTCAATATACATAGTTCCATTTGCTCCAATATAAATTGAATCTTTTCAAACATATCCATCGAACCGTAAGTTTCGACTTGTAATTCACACAGAATATCACAGGCTTCCTTCAACTTATTTTGATCCCTTTTAATTTGACATAATTCTTTAGTGACCCGAGCTCTTTCAACTTCAACAAATATCTTATTTTCAGTAACTGTTCTAATTGTTTCGATAGTTTTAATTCTAGTATCTAAATCTAACTTCGTATCAGATTTCAAATATTCCATAATCTTCTGAACCATATATTGGATAGATAATTTTAATTGACCATGTTTCTTAGATAACAAAACCAATTGTTCATCCAATTCATCCCATTTACCTCTAGTGGCCAGCAAATCAACAATCTTACCTAAAACATCCTTGGAGGAGACTAAATCAGCTGCTTGTCTAACCTTCTTTTCCCAGACAGATAATTGTTCTAAAGCAGCTGCATAATCGTTCACAGCTAGTGAATCGATCTTAGGGAACTCTTGTTTCAAAATTTCAGAGTAATCCTTCTCAGCTTTAATTGGGGCGTCTCTGGACATATTGTTATAATGGTGTGTATGTTGCAATATATCTCGTCTGTCTCAAGTCACGGTACAAACAAACAAACAAGCACACATATTTTAACCCTTGTGATACATCTCTTTCCTTTAAATCCTGTTATTCGAGGTCCACCAGTTCGTCTTTCACGCTTTTGCCACCGAATTCCCTTCTGAAACTCGCTGATTGACATCCCCATACAGAAAATTAGAAGTAAGACCCTAATCTAGGAAATGCGTAAACCCTAGCAATTGATCACTCCGCACGAACTTCAAGAACTGAAAAATTTTCTTTTGCGATGAGCTCAAAATTGGAAAGACTTCTGCACTGAGCGAATCTGCCTGGAGCCTGCAAGTTTTAGCGATGAGCTAGTTGGGTTGTTCATGAACATATAGGGTATTAATGGTTTATAACTCTTAAAGATAGTACTTATTTTAAAGTCGTTTCGAGGTCTGTATTAAGTTGTATATAGAGGATAAAAAGAACAGTTACATTTTTTTATTGTGTGCAAACTACTAGACATACGATTTCATTAACAAAATGGCTGGTTCGCAATTGAAGAAATTGAAAGCTACTTTGAAAGAACATGGTTTAACTGGTCAAGCTAATATCAAGAAAAATAAGAAGAACACGAAGAGAAAGGCTAACGAATACGATCGTGAAGAGAAGATTAAAGTGATTAATAAAATTAGAGAACAATTCAATCCATTCGAAGTTAAGACTACTAGAAATAAAAGAAATGAAGATAGTAGAAATAGTAGGGATAATAATGCAAAGAATGGCCAGGACTCTACCCGTTTAGCTGTCGGGAAGCCTGGTATCTCAAAACAAATTGGTGAAGATCAGAGAAAACAATCTTATGAAGCAAGAAAATTAATCAAGAATAAGCGTGGTGGTTTAGTTGATAGACGTTTTGGTGAAAGAGATAAGAACTTAACTGAGGAAGAAAAGATGTTAGAACGTTTCACTAGGGAAAGACAAAGTCAATCGAAAAGTAAGAAAAATCTATACAATTTAGATGATGATGAGAATATCTATGGTGATGATGCTGAAAGTCCAAATCCATTTGATTTAACTTTGACTCACGGAGGTGTTGCATTAAGTACTGATGAGGGCTTTATGGATGAAGATAATGGATTTTCTAATAAGAGAGGCAATGATTACAGTGACGCTGAAGATGGTAACGCATTAGGTAGCTCAGGACCGGCAAGAAAGAAGACTAAAGCTGAAGTCATGAAGGAAGTTATTGCCAAATCTAAGTACTATAAACAGGAGAGACAAAAGACACAAGCTGCGTTAGAAGATAAAATCGATGATTTAGATGAAGATTTCGACGACGTTATGTCTGCTTTAATGACTACCCAAACTAAGAAGAATCCTATTCAACCAAAAAGCGAAGTTGACTTAGAGTATGATACCAAATTTAGAGAATTGAATTCAGACCAAAGAGCTGTGCCATCCGATAGAACTAAGACTGATGAAGAATTAAAGAATGAAGCCGAGGAGAAGAAGAAGAAACTTGAACAACAGAGACTTGATCGTATGAAGGGTATGGTTGAGGATGAAGAGGGTGAAGAAAAGGGTGTGGAAGATTTGGATGACGGGTTCTGGTCAAACGATGATGAAGACGAACATAAGGAGAATGAATTAGCAAATTCAGATGATGACATTACATTTGACAAAGATAACAACAGGGAAGATGGTAATGCAAGTGATGACGAACGAATTACTAAAAGAATCCAATCATTAAATTGCCCATCTACACATGACGAGTTATTAACTATATTGGAAACATCCGGACTTAAGGAACATCCAATTGTCATTAAAAAAATCATTAGACTATACCAACCAAAACTTGCCGAAGGTAATAAGGAGAGAGTAGGTAAATTATCTGCAGTTTTATTGAGACATATAATTTTCATGGCGGATCAAGATTACAGTAACGATATCGAAGAATTTCAAACCGTAATCAACTCGTTAGTTAGTATCCTAAAGACTCTTTCTGAAAAATACAACCAAGAACTATCTAAGGAAGCTAGAGACATTCTAGTTGAAACTCAAGAGAGATTTAAAATGGATCACTTTGCCGGTCTATCTAAAGCTGATCTTGTATTCTTTATTGTCATAGGTATAATTTTCTCGACTTCTGATATGTACCATTTGGTTGCAACACCAAGTACTTTGTTAATGAGTGAAATTTTGGAACAACTGAAATACAATTCTATTACAAAAATAGCATATGGTGCCATCATTGCTCAGATATCATTAAAATATCAGAGGATTTCCAAAAGATATGCCCCTGAGTTGTTATACTTTTTTGAAAAGTCATTATCAACTTTTGTTGAAAAAGCAGATGATAAAGATATAGTTGAACAATTAACATTTTCTGGTGACGAATCCTACGTTTTAAAACTACATGTTATCCCCCAAAATAATAAAGACATCGACACGGAGTTACGAAAGTCACTGTTACTAAATATATTAAATTCATTAGATTATGCGATTTCCAATATATGGAAAGAATTGCCTGCTTTTAAAGAAATCTCATTATCTATTAAAAGTATACTGCAACAACTTTCAAGTAAATTCTCAACGTTAACCATCCTTACAAAACTATCTGACAAAATAGATAGATTCCTAAAATTCAATGAACACGTACCATTGACATTACAAAATCATAAGCCAATGGCAATTCCATCACATGCACCTAAATTCGAAGAAAACTTCAACCCTGACAAGAAATCTTATGACCCTGATGTAAGAAGAAACGAAATCAATAAGATGAAGGCCCAATTGAAGAAAGAACGTAAGTTTACTATGAAGGAACTACGTAAGGATACTAGATTTGAGGCAAGGCAAAGAATTGAAGAAAAGAAGAATGAAGCTACTCAATATCATGCCAAAATGGCACATATTTATAATACAATTAGTACGGAAGAAGGTGCTGAAAAGAACAAATATGAAAGAGAAAAGAAATTACGTTCAGGTAGAAAATAAGCCAGTCATATCACATGCATTTAATAAACATTCATCCATATATAGTTTATATAGTAATATTTTAGTATAAAATAAAAAATATAAAAATCAAAGTCGCATTTCTGTGACCTGTGGACTCCAAGAGAATCACTAGGCTATCAGTTGCACTATATAAGAGGTGCTATACGTACAACCCGATTGCTACTATGATTATGTTAGAAGCACGGATTTACATAATTATCAAAATAAATCTTGGATAGCAAATATGTATTATGAATATATAACATGCTTATGAGCTATATTAAGAATATGTGTAAACAATCCCATGGTGAGCCACCAATTATAACATGCTGTTTTATTTCACGCAAAGAAAGCATTTAATATATCATTATTTATCGACCAACGTCTGATTGTTTGTAGTAGTCCTTCACTAATTTGAGTACACCTGTTGATTTATCCATGTCAGGATTATTCCTGTCGTCTATGCGGGTATCTGGTATGAAGAATGAATCCAAAACAGAATCTGTCGTGTCTGTGTGATTACTACCATTTCTTGAATTATTAGGTTTCTTTGGTTGTCCCGATCTTGATTGCTGAACTTTTTTTCCAATTGCAAATAACTCAGGATTTTGCCCTGGTTTAAATTGTTTCTTCCATGAATAATTATTATTTGATTGAAATGTACCAGAATTTCTTTCCGTTTTCTTGTTGGGCAATTGATATTTACCAATAATATTATCAGCATTCTCATAATCATCAATGAAATACATATATGATTGCATCATTTTATTCAAAGCAGGTGCATTACCTACGTCATTTTCTGAAAGATAGTTTACTGAATCTCCAGTAGCTGTACCCTTAACTGTAGGTTTATTTATTTTACTCCCATTTGCTTTTGACTTTTGTAAATCATTGGTAGTCTGTTCTTCGAACATTGCGTATTTACAGACATAACCTAAACCATCAATATATATCGAAGTCTCTCGAAAAAAATCTACTATCCTTTCTGCAGATTCAGGTAGTGCAAACCATAGAATAAATGGTGTCAACACCATACTTGCCAATTCTCTCAATAGAATCAGGATCCTTAAAGAATATAAATTGCAAAATTCTTGTTTGACAAATTCGGTATGGTATCTGTCTTTCCATTCTGAAGGAGTATAATGTGTGTAAGCTGCTACTTCTTGTAGTATCTCCTCTGGATCGAAAACATTATATTCATTAGAAATAGAGCTATTAGCTAACGTCCAAATGGTACCGAGTATGGTAATGTAAAATATTACTGTTCTGTCTTGAGTTATTTCGAAGTTTAAGAAGTTTTCAGAATCAAAAATAGTTAGTAGAGCCAAAATTGCTGCAAAAGAACCAGAAATGAATGCTATAAATTTCATAATAATATTTACCTTCTCTCTTGGAAACTGTTCCACATATTTATTGCTCAATTCTCTACTCAAACCTAATCTCTTCTTGAATATATGATATAACTCATTGTACTCTCTAAATTTCCATTCAGCCATAGGTGTATATTGACGTGCACCGATTGAACCAGGGGTATTTTTATATTCATTGAAATACCTAAAAAAGTAAAGTAGAACAAAGTATGCCACTAAAAATGGTGATAATAGGATATTTAGGAAACCTGCTAACATAAACCGCTTTTGCAATTCTTCAATCATATATTCCCTTTGTGATGGTTTTAAAAAGCTTTGCTTGACGAACCCAGCGTCATTAAACGCAAACCCTATTACACACAAATTAATGTTCCATTCTAAAGTTTTGGTTAGAGCCCCTGTATCAAATGGTAAGAATGATAGTGAAAAATTTAATGTGTTACTATTAAACATTGCAATTAGATAATTTCTTTACGCATAATTCTATTAGCCACATCATGTGCATCTATTCTATTCTTAGCTTTCACTTCTACCACGTTCGCAGTCAGTGCATTTTGATCTTTTAAGAACATGAGTTGTTTAACAACACTTTGCCAAGGAATAGTCTGCAATTCGTCATCTGTGATATCTAATAAATAAGTGTAGAAATTATGCATTTCTTTTAATTTCTTGTAGTCAAAATAGAGTTGAAACATTTTCAATACACCAAATCCATAAAACATCCACAGGAGAAATTTCACGAAACCAGTTATATGTGTTTTGTAACATTGATCCACGACTACATCTGATAATTTATGTGATCCAGAAAGCCTACTATAGTCTATACAGTATCCAAGGTATGTTGATATCCATACCACAAAAAATAGTGTAAGAAGGTTCAACATTTTTTGCAACATTATGCAAGTAAAACCATTTTCTAAGTAGTAATCATAGACATCCTGTAGGAAGACATCTAAATTTTCAACGTTTGCCCACTTCCAAAGGGCTGCTTCGGTGGGACTTAAATTATCCACACGGTATAAGCTTTTCTTATTCAACATTGCGATATTGGGTAGTATCGTTGGTCGTGTGGGTGCTCTTCTATCCTTCGAATAATTATCATCTACCAAGAAACTTTTCTTCATATTATTTTCCCTTTTGATTTGTTGAAATTTATTGCGTTTATTTGCTGACATTCCTGTTTTAAATGTAAATGGGTTTCTGCTATTTTTATTTATATCTTCAGAAATTAAAATCTTAGAATTCAGGTTATTTTTAGGTTTATGTGATTTAGTAGGTTCATTGGTTTTTGGAAGCTTCTTTGGAGGTGCTGTTTCCTTAGGTATATTAAATAAAGGTGCATCCTCATCGGCACTTTCGTCTTCATACCCCATTGAATTCATGGAAGCGTCTTCATCTGATGATAATTGTCCAATTTTTTTAATTGAACCCATATTATCTTGCATGTTTGTTGGATAAGAAGATGTTAAATTTACATCACTCATCTCTGTATGTTCTGCCGAAGATGGAGCATTGCTTTCAGGGGCGTAACTAGTACCCATAAGGATCCCTTCACCAGTTCCTGTATTCTCCTGATATTCTTCGTCATCTTCTTGTGAACTTGATTCCTGATCAGATTCAGGTATTCTCTGATCATCTTCAGATATATCTGAATTTCCTGTATATACACTTTTCCCCTGATGTTCTACATTCATTGGATACATGTTCATTTCTTCATCCTGAATGGAATGTGTAACATCTCCAGATTGTAAACCAAATATTCGTGAGAGAAATGCATTTTGACCCTTCTGGGGTGTACCATGATCATCATCTAGACCGTTATTAGTATATTTATTTTTACTCATTTAGCGTGTTTTACATTAATTTAGTATGTTTATAAAAGTTTCGTTTGATTGTATATGTTGATTAGTACTATCAGCGCTTTGGCAACAGTGTTGTAATTTAAATCATTCCTATTAAACACCCTTTCTGTTGTTATAACTTTGTTTTATCAGCTTTTAAAATAAATTGTATGACTTCCCGTGTCTTAATTTGATTTAGGGCACTCCTCCTCATCACAAAGAATACGAAAGTGACTGGTATCAAGATACACAGAAAAAGGCGTACCTGAGTAATTTGAGGAGACTAAGCAATCGTCGCAGCCCATAGAAGACAGTTTCTGTACGGCCTTTTAATAAATTTAAATTTTCAAATCATATATTTCCATTTTGGGATCAAATTGATGCACTGTTGCCTGATGACAATTCCCTTTCTAAGAATATCAAGATCTTGAATAGGATAACAAAGTATTTATGATTCATGTATACACGAACATTAATTTACTAACGGAAACAACGAGCACTGCCGAGGAGTGTATTGCTATCAAAGTTGGTTGGTAATAGAGAAATACGACACTTGTAGCCCTAATTCAAAACAGAAAAGAAACTAAGTTAATATCCTAATTTATTTATGAGTACACTGGAATAACAGTGAACATTATTCAACAGTAACCCTTGATTGTAACAATTAAACGTATTTTCTACTATATAAAAGATTCAATATGCATATTCTTTGTCATTTCAAGTGTATTATATATCTTAATGGATTACTTGAGGTATTTTGTTTACATTCTATATAACTTTCTAAATATCAAAGGATGGTGTGACCATGACTTTACCCTCTACTCTACCAAATAATTCCACACCAGGGGCTTCTGGGTCTTCATTTAACGCAATAACATCCTGCAAGAATGATGATTCCGATGCTTTGCTGATGTCCATAATGGAATTGCCAATTTTAATCGAGAGTCTACCGGATTTATGAATCCTGATAGAGCCCACATGACCAGTCAGTTCCTCTTGTAAAATATGTGCCTTTTTCTTGGAACTCTTTTTGGATTTTTTCTTTAGTTTTTTATCAGAATCCTTTTCAGTATCCTTCTCACTTGATTTTTCAGCATCTTCCAATGAAATATCAGTATCTTCTTTCTTTGCGTTTATTTCATCGAAGAGAGGTAATTTGTATGGCATTTGGAATAACAAGAATCTATCATGTTTCTTATTCATTTTATCTAACTTCTTCAATATACTAATATGATCCTTTATTAGCATTGCTTGTTCATGTTTAACTTCTTCCTCATCAATTGCTTGTGAATCTGGATCAATCTGTAGTTTATTCAACTCATCCTGTAATTCAGCTTCCTTAATTTTTAATACATCATGCAGAGTAGGATCTGTCTCTGTTTTAATTGCACTAACACCAGGTGTAGGTTCACGTGTCGTCGTTTCCGTCACTGTCTCTGTAATTTTATTCTCTAGAACTTCTACATCCTCATGCCTAATACGAAGAGGTCTGACTGGGAATAATTCTTCGATTCTTCTTCTTTGAATAGCTTCTTCCTCCATATCCAATTCCTCTTCTTCTGCATCACTATCGTCCTGCTGGAAGTTCGTCGAAGTGTATTCTCTACCCATATTGAATCTTGCTTGGTTAACATAGTTGGAGTCACCCCCTTCAATGATATTCAATTTCTCCTTGCCGTCTGAGTTGTATTCATCATCTGAATCACCTGTGTGATTTTCTATACTTTGCAAACCTTTTCTTACTAAGGATTTGTCACCACCCTCCATCTTAACAATACCACGTCTGAAATCATTCTTACCACTATCTGTAAAATTACCAGCGGCCAGCGGACCAGTGGAAATGACATGTGTATTGTTTAAATATCTAGGTAAACGCTTCTTTTGAGTTTGTGCCAATGGTTTCTTGCCCTTTTTGTATTGATCATTCTTCAATTTCAAATCTTCATCTTTCTGAATCTTCAACGCAGATGCATCTCTTTCCTCCTTAGATTTTCTTGCAACAGCCTTCGGTTTGAACTTCAGACCCGGTTTCCCTTTAGCAGAATCCTTTAATGATGGCAAACGTCCTGAACTCATATTTATCTGGTAATTCTTATGATAACTATTTGGCAGGCGCTTTTCTTATCGTGATTTACACCTAAATGATTATGCAAACAGTTATGATGTTTCGCGTTAAATCACGTTCAACTTGTATTTTGAGACGATATACGGACGGGTTTACCACTTATAATAGATGCCCAATGATAGTATCAAATAAACCTTTTGCCTTTGGCGTCCTTACCGCTTGTTTATTTGAGGATATGGGACGATGAGCTTATTTTGTTGATCTCACCGAAAATTTTTCATCTTCGCTTTCCGATGTACAGAAATGAAAAATTTATTCACAGTCAAGCTCATCGCTAAACTAGTACTAGAATTTTATAAATAATTTATAATTTAAGATAAGTTCACTGTTGGTTTATATATATGACAAATATAAACGAGAATCACCACCAACAAGAATATCAAAGTAATCAATATGTCATCCGGAAATGCCGATGATTATGGTATGAACGAGGTCGATGACTTTGCTGCCAAGAAAGAGCAAGTTCTTTTGGATAACTCATCCATGAATCAAAGAAATAGAGGAAGTTATAGTGATGAAGAAGAAGAAGAAGAAGAAGTTATGTCGGTGAGTGATGATGAATCCAGTGAAGAAGAGGAAGAAGAGGAAGAATTAGATGGTGAGAAGGCATATAGACAAGTTTTCGGTAGAAAATTGGATACTACTAATCCAAATGAAGACGAAGATGATGCAACTGCAATGTTGGATAATGAAAATGCCTGGGGTGCTACTAAGAACGAATATTATGGTGCCGATGAAATGGAAGATGATGAAGATGCAAAAGAGATCGAGAAAGAAGCCCTTCGTCAACAGAAGAAGCATCTTCAAGCTCTTAACATGGATGATTATTTGGATGACGAACTAGACGAAGAATGGAGTAAAGATGCTAAAGAATTTGACGTGTCTGAATTCCAAAGTTCAATAAAACAAGCAGGCCCAAAGAAATCTACAAAAGATATTGCTACTATGGACTCTGAATCAAAGGTGGAATATATGAAAACTATGTTCCCTGAATATATGCCACTTTCTAAAGAATTGACAGATTTGTCCATGACATTAGACTCGTTAAGATCCAGTGAACAATCCGAATCAAATAAATTAAAGGTGTTAGCTCTTTCTTCATATCTTGCTGCTATTGCATCTTATTTCGGTGTCTTACTACATGAGTTGCACACAAATGATGATTTCATCTCAATGAGAGACCATCCTGTAATGGAAAGTATCTTAACTTCTAAGGAAGTATGGAGACAAGCCAGCGAGTTACCAGATAGTGTACTAACGGGTTCAATAGAACAAATGGAATCTGATGGCGAAATTGTTGGGGAAGATGGTAACTTAGAAGAATTAGATCAAGATATGTTGAATAAAATTCCTGCTGTAGAGGAAGACGATGAGGAAGGTTTAGTCGTGTCAGAGGAGAGTGAGGATGAAGAAAATGAAGCTGATTTGGATGATTTTGAAGAGTACGTTGTCCAATCACGTATATCCAAAGACAAAAATAATTCGAATAAGACTAAGGAAGAACAAGCAGATGATTTCTTAGAGTCTGAAATGAATGAAGTTGACGCACAAGAGAAGAAAAACCGTAGAAGAACATTGAGATTTTATACCTCTAAAATCGATCAACAAGCTAACAAGAAACTTGATAAACTGGGTGGTGATGACGATATTCCATATAAGGAAAGATTGTTCGAAAGACAACAAAGACTTATGGAAGAGGCACGTAAGCGTGGGTTGAATGATAAAAATGGTGCCAGCTTAGATGACAAGGACTATGATTCTCATGAAGAAGCTACTGCCAAATCCATTAATGATGAAGGTACTATCAATTATTACAAACAAATTCAAAAGGAAAGAGAACAAAGGAAAAATACACGTAAAGAAGCACATAAGACAGCTGTGATAGCAGCTAGGGAAGGTAAGCTAGCAGAAGCTATCGAACAAGTCAGTGAAAATGGTAAACGTGCCATCAATTATCAAATTCTTAAGAACAAGGGTCTTACTCCAAAGAGAAAGAAGGATAACAGAAATGCGCGTGTTAAGAAGAGAAAGAAGTATGAACAAGCCAAAAAGAAACTTAAGTCTGTCCGTGCAGTTTACTCAGGTGGTCAATCTGGTGCATATGAGGGTGAAAAGACTGGTATTAAGAAGAATTTGATAAGGTCTGTCAAGTTCAAGAACTAATCAGAATGATCATGGGATTCTCATTTTGCATTCCGATAGGCTTCTGGGTCAAGACTGGGTTGTCTTTCTTTAATTAAACCTATCTAAGTTGAATAGAATACATAAAAATCATATATTAAAAGAATAATTGTGCATACCAACCATATCTATAAATCAAGCAAGAATTCTTTTTGTATTTTATAACCACTTAATATGCTGTTAAGTTTTTGAGCCAAAATATCTTGAGATGTCGTTGTCTCTAAATCCAAATCCCATTGTAAGAATTCTTTAATTATTTCTTGGTTTTTCTGAAAAACTTCCGTTTCACTCTTACTGAAAATACTGCAATAGTCAACAATGTCACCACCCTCTGTCATGATTTTACTAAATTCTACTGCCCTTTTGACAATTTCTTCCTTCATTCCACATATTTTTGCACATAGCAAACCAAGGGAATCGGTTGAGAGTCCAGGTATGATGTTATACAAAAAAACGTTTGAACTTCTGTCATTTTCCGTACAATAAATGTTACTGAAATCTTCCTGCTGTTTTGGAGTTATGTATACTTCAGTTTGTAAGAATTGAACTCCTTCGATATTTGTTGAAAGAATGTTTCTCTGAAATAGTTCTGAAAAATGTGTACAAGCAACGACTCTTGGACATCTTTTATTTTCTGAAAAGTATTTGATAATTGAACCAAACAATGCTGGTCCATCAATAGAATCGGTACCTTTACCAAATTCATCTACCAGGAGTAAGGACCTTTCAGTAGATAAGGATATACAGTTACTCATCTGCATCATGTCGTTCTCAAAAGTACTTCGGTTAACCAGTAGACTTTCCTTTGAATGAATTCTTGTCAATATCCTATCAGTGATACCTACAATAGCATTATCGGCAGGAACATAACTCCCGATCTGTGAAAGATAGACAATTAACCCAATTTGGGTTAAAAACACAGTTTTCCCTGAACCATTTGCACCCGTCACCAATGCGACTCTTTTTTTGTTATCTGTTTGCCAATTATTGTCTGTAAAAGAGCTCCCTCTTAGTGAAAGGGAGTTGGGGATATATGTCTTCGTAATTGTTTCATACAGAGGATGTCTACCGTTTGTTATATGAATCGAACAGTCAGTTTCTTTCAGCGTTGGTTCTATATAAGAATATGATTGGGCTACTGTAGCAAACGACCTCAAAACATCAAGTTCCCCAATTTTCCTGTATAAATAATAGAGTTCACCTTCAAATTGTAGAATATACTCCTGTAGATCTTGCAAAATTTCCACTTCAATGTCTAGAATAAATGAATAAATGTCGCCGTACAAATCGTTTAGTTCTATTGTAAAAGGTGTCACAAAATATGCCGTCGTAGAAGTTTCAAAGGACAAACTCCAGTTCAATGTTTCTTCCAATAATTTTCTATTTGTAAAAGACCTGGTTATTGATGCCAAGTATCCAATCTGGGGAATATATATGATATTTAGGAACCTTTTTGTTAAGTCATCTGAGTTGTGACACTTTTCGATACGGTATCTTTTTATATTTTGTTCCTCCTTGTAAGCGGTGTCGGCCAAAATGGTTTCAATATCGTTAAAGTTGCGACGATATTCATCTAGATTCTCATCTAACCCCTCCAACAATCGTACCTTCCTACACCCCTCTGTTTCTCCTATATCAATAATAGATTCCACTCTCTGTTTAATATCCCTAATAGCTTTTATATTGAATTTTTCCACAATTTCAGTAATAATACTTTCCGAAGATATACCCTCAGGAGGAAAGGACGATAAAATGTAGTAGATATCACAACCTTCTTCCAAGAAACTGTATAGTTGTAGCCAATTTTTAAAACTGGTATTTCCTGTTTTCAAATTGTTCAAAATGCTATACATATTGGGACATTTTTGTATCTTAGAACATAAATCATCAAATAAGTTTGAATTACCTGGATGAACAAACAACCCAACGGTGTCCGACCTTGCTTTAATTTGCGAAATATTTGTTAATGGGAACAGCAACCAATTTGTTAAGATGTGTTTAGCTAGTGCTGATGAGGTCTTGTTAAAATGCTCGAAAATGCTAAAATTACCACTTTCTATCATCTTGTCCTGCCCATACTTTGTTTCCGGAAATATATTCAATGACGCAATTGTTTCTGAATCCAACAACATCCTATCACCCAGATTAATAGCCTCAATGAAGTGTATAATATTTTGTGCTTGTGACTGAGTAGTTCTCATACTACTCCTGGAAGCGTCTAGATGGTCTTCGTCTTGACAGTATTCTAAAAAATAACTAATTATTGCTGAAACTGTCGTTCTCGTTATTGATATAGATTCTTCACCTTTCCTCAATAAGTTTAAAAGATATCCTCCATCCTCTGAAGTAATTAGTTCAATGGAATTAAACTCATTAATGTTATTAAACAGATCATTCCCTAATAGCTCCACTCTGCACCGAATCGTCTTACACTTGTCTGCAATTTTTTCTTTACAAACGGGATTAATTCTACTTGAGACAACACAAACACTGGGACGATTTTGAAGGAACAAAGATTCCACAATTGATATAATTTCATCCAGATAATTACCAGCGCCTGAATCTAAAATGCTTTCCGAATGATAGTTTGTAGCAAAGGACAAGGTGTAATCTTGATTAAGAACTCTTAATACCTTGTTTGAACAGTCCAGAATGGAAAACCCCATTTTCTTTCCTTTGACATTGATGGCTAATACTACTTCTCCTTCAATCGAACGGTTGTTTCCATCTACTTCGCTTAGTTTAAGGCAGTTTTCACTCATCTTTTAATCGAATTTGCAACTTATTATAACTTGTCTATTGTGGTTTCTTGAAGTGAAGATAGAACAAGCTCTCACAGCGGAAATAGCCGCTGAGAGATTTACCTTTTTATTTTTATCCAAACTTTTGATTGTTCGGAGTAAGAAAAAAATAAAATAAATGCGAATAATATACAAATAATGATGTAGAAGGGCCAATTAATAGATGAACTGTCATAAAGTTTTGGAATGTATATGTATGTATGTAAGTAGTTATCTAAATAAGTACAAATCTAAAGAAGCTTATAGAGGTATAATATGTTAAAATACACCAATATAACAATGTCATAATGCAAAAAGGTTAATAAAAATTAAAAACCAGAAACTGAAGAAGGTGAATGGAGATAAATACTATAATGAATGAATAAGATATATTCGTTGAGGAGTCTGACGAGAGTACAGCATCGAATCAATCCTATAGAAAGGATAAATGGTAAAGCGTGACAATAAATCGATCAAATGAATGAAATATAAAAATGGATGTTATGGAATATTAACGCGTATTTCTTTTTTTTAATGATACAATATCACTGTTTTAATCACATCAGAAATCATCATCTGAATTATTGTCTGTATTCCTCCTGGTCGAAAGTTCTATCCACTTATGTACTAGTTGTGCAGAATTATGTTGACGAGATGTGGAATATTTTTTCTCAATTGCTTTATGGAAAAGTGATGCATCTTTACAATTCTCCAGTATTATAGTACACACTTTAACGAGTTGCTTCTCTGTATACCCTGAATAATAAACATGCTTCAGTGACCATTCTGGGAAGTTTAATATCAGCCTACTTAGGAAATATGAGGCAGCTGCCAACCAACTTGGTTCCAAGGCAACAAATCTAGATTCCATGATAGTCGATTCCAATAAATATTTAGCCAATGTTCTAATTTCATAATCATAATCGTCAGCTTTACTTATTCTTCTCAAGAATGACATTGGGCCTGGCCAGCCGATTTCGAATTCCAATGAATCAATTATATATTTTTCCGCTTCAATAACTTCTTCTCTAGTATATGCTTCATTTAGCATGTATATTATATCTTTGAGAGATGGACAATTAATCTCCTCATATTTCGCCGCTATGAATAAGGCAGCTGCACCAACCAATTGAAACTTATTTAATATAACTTTCTTCTTCGATAAAAACCTGTCTATGATATTCACTGTCAAATATAACGTTTCAGGTAATAATTGGAACCTATTGTGGACTTCTACAATCCAATCTATTAATATCCTTCTATATGACCATTTCAATTCCGGTTGAAAATGAATGAAATTTGGATCTGGTTTATATTTTTCTTCTAATTCCCGCAAATAATCAAATATACCATCTGCCAATTCGGCAACCATGACAACATCATACGTATCTTCATCCATAAGATCAAGTGTATCAGAATGATATTCTTCATATGCTTCCCTTAGAATCTGATAATCCGAAAAGTCCTGTAATGGTATTAATGGTGATCTCATCACTTCATTGTCATCGTCCTCTTCTATACCTGCATATTCATTAGTTGCAGGTTCCCCCTCCTCTTCATTTTTATCATGATCGACTATATCCGAGGAAGTTGTTGGAGAGTTTGGATGACTAGCAGAATCATTTTCATCATTTATTTCCTCATGCAAAACTGATGGCGACCGTTTTCTATTCACACACGGATCCTGAGTGTTATTATTCATGTTACTATCATTACTTCTTATTTCAACAGAATTGGTACTATTAGTTGTAGTAGAGACATTAGAGTTTGTGGAACCATCTGATTTTACGGTAGAATTCGAAGGAACACTATTTAGTTTATTATTAACTTGTGCGGTAACATCGCTAAGAACGGTTCTATGATGATTTGAAGCATTCATATTACCAGTAGCAAAATTGTTAATACTGTTGTTTACAGTATTATTGTTAGCACCATTATAAAAACCATTTTTTATTGAGACATTTGACGAATGACTTGTGTGCATTCCTTTATTAACAGCCTGATAATTATATGGAAGAATATTTTCCTTGTCAACTGTGCTGACAGTTTCTAAATTTTGATCAAACCTTTCAGAAAAAACAGACCGATTATTAGCATTTGGGTTCTCAGAATTGTTAGAATGGTACATTACAGAGTTAGTAATAAGCTTAAAATTGTCACCGCTTGATATTTAAAATTCCCAATTTATAGTTATGATAGTTATAATCTTAACTGAGATACTTCTGGGATCGATATGCGTTGTCTATATGCTACTTGAACTAAAAGTGATCTGTAGTGATAGTTTCCAATCTTAATGATCTCGAGATATAATTCGTTTTTCCTGGTCCTTTATCCTTTGAACTTAAATAACCTCTCAAAGAACCACACAAATAATTCGAATTGATTTAGAGACACTTAAAAAAATAAATAGTATCTCCAAGTTGAAGATATAAATAAGCCTAATGTATATCCTTTCCTGTTTGTTTGTTTGTTTGTTTGTTTTGTTTTGTTTTCTTTGTACCATCTCTCCCGCTTTTAATTTTTCTGCTTTGTTTACAATTAGCGACATTGTGATATCCATCACTATTTGTACGGTTATTTGTCTGTCTTTCCGAAAGGAACAAACGTCGGAAAAATTTCTTTGTTGGCCGTGTTTATACGGGAAACCCTCACTGTGCAATGGGTAAGACACCGTTGCAGCAAAAGACTGTTCTTACGAATGTTATAAGAGCTAAATCATGATGACAGTAAACATTTAAATCCTCTGGCTCGTACCATGGTAGGGTTTATATTCCTGGAGTCACCATTGTTTGCCTAATATAGATTCTCCATCTTTGGACGGGATTTCTAATCATACTTAAAATATCAAAATTTTTGTTTCTTTAATTGGTTTTACTATTTATACATATGGTTACATATAACTACATCTGTAGAGGGCATTATAGAACACCTGCGATTAAAGTTCTTCCTCTTTCTTAATTGTTGGTTCTGAGAATAAAAACACTTTACCACTGGAATTACCACCTACAACAGTGTTTAATGTAGGATGCCAACTTATGACTGCTGGGACAGTAGGTGTAGCCATATGTGCAAGTTGTTGCCCATCACTAGTATATACGTCAATTGCTCTACTCATATTTGCAATCGCAAATATATTCTTGTTGGCTTTGAATCGTGCCTTCAAGATACTTGTCCATCTACCAGTCTGACAATTATGTTTCATGGTTAATTTAGGTTGTAGATCATCCGTCAAGGATTTCTCTTTGACATCAAATAGTCTAATGGTATCATCGTAACCATTGCATACCAAAGTTTCATCGGTTGGTGAATATGATACACCGGAAACACTCAACCTCGAATCATATGTCGAGACAATTTCATGACTTGGGTAATCTTCATATTGTGACCAATCTGGCTTATCGACCAATTTTCGAATATCCCACAGTTTCAAAGTTCTATCTAAGGAACCAGTGGCAATTTGATTTGTATTTTGTGGATTAATCGCCATGGGTCCGATTTTTTTATCTGCTAACCTTCGAAGTTTCAATTTCGTGTTTTTCAAATCTTCTCTCATGTCACAAGTTGCAAATTCTCCCGATAAAGTAGTCAAATATAATAAATTAGGATCAGAGTAACTGAATTGGCAATCGCTCACACCTAGATAGTCGTCATATGGATCCCTGACAGTCAACAATTCGTCACTCTTTTCATTATTTAAATCTAACGATCTAATGAAACCGTCGTACGATGCTAGAATCAGCTTTTCCATCTTTGATGGAAAACAATCAATTCTACTAACATTTTTCTTAAATAATTGAAATCTAAAGATTTCTTCATCTTCTTCGGGTTCCAATTCCCTCGCAATGTCCTTATTCCAAAGACCGACGTTACCAGATATATCCCCTGCAATCATAACAAACTTCTCCTTCGACGGATGTATAAATAAACTTGAAATCCTTTCATATATCACCTTATCTTGCCACATTTCCATCTTATCAAACACTTGAACTTCTTCTGCAACATCAGATGTTTGTTTTTGAACATTGCGTAATTCGTTGAAGAAATCACCACTGGATAGCTTCAAGTTAGACATTCTATTCATTTGATCTTGATCTTTAACTAGATCCGAAAGTTTTAAGTCACCAAGAATCTTAACATCTTCCACTTCAGGCTT